>VOPJ01007284.1:108881-126641 GCA_014673585.1 Semibalanus balanoides
AAAAATTCCTTCATATGACGTCATCAGCCCAAATATTAAAACGCATTTTTCATGAAATTGAGCAATGTTTGTGAGAAACAAATGTCATAATCGTGTTCGGCAGCAATTACTTCATATTAAGCACCACAAGCAGCGTACATTTGAGAACTTTTTGGAGGGTGGCAGTGTCCCTTTAATTTGACTGGACCTGGTCTGGGCCTGGGCCTTGGTGTTCATGGGTCTAAGCTGGACTGGGCTGGGGTTTGGTGCACCCATGGCGAACTATGGTCAGCGAACTCAACATTGGGGGAGGAGGCGAGGGCCTCCCCAAAAGTACATAAATTGACAACTATGCCTACAACAGCCAGTCCATTGCCATTTGCGTCCATTTGGTAATTGACTTGGCTGACTGGATGACGTCCGACCGCAGAGCCGATGGTCAGTTCGACTGTCAACAGGTCAGTAGAGTCTGTTGACTTGGCTGACTGGATGACGTCCGACCGCAGAGCCGATGGTCAGTTCGACTGTCAACAGGTCAATAGAGTCTGTTGACTCTTGTGGCTTACGGTCGCACCGACTGCTCGCTTGCATTGCGTGGTATGAATGGTACTCACCTTAAAAAAGTTGTATTGATTATCGAAACTTGGTGGTTGTTCGCAGTGGAATATCCATCGGCTTGATGCTGACAGCACGGAGGGTCAGCATACGGTGCCCGTCCGTCGGCACGCCCGTCGCTAGCTCCTCGGAAAGGACGAGGTCAGATCAGGTCAGGCCAGGTCACGTCAGGTCAGGCGTCTGTAGCTGGGAATAGAACGCTGGTTGAGCTATGAGCTCATCATCGGACAGAGGATCGGAGACCGAGCTGGAGGTCGAAGCGGAAGACGTCTCTGTTGAAGGGAGCCCCGCTGGACAGGTGAGCCTGTTTGTAGTTGGGCCTGTAAAGAGGGCTTGGGCGTCGCCCAGAGACGGTGCCGGCGACAGCGGGCCGGCAGCGGCTCCAGCAGTGGCGTCAGTCGAACGTCCCGCCCCGGCGAGGGCCCTGCTCCGTCTGCTGCAGGTCGCGGCTTTAACGGGTGGCGGCCGCTGGCAGGACCTGCTGTATGCGCTCCTCATCCATGGTCTGTACACAGCGGCGGCGGGGGTCTCCATCGTGATGATGGCCAAATGGAGCATCCAGCAGCTGACCGAAGGAGTGATGGTGATCGAGGTTGTGGCTCACACGGGCTACATGGGCGTCATTGCTGGCCTGATGTGGGCGCCGCTGGCCTGCTGCTTCGCCGCCGGCCGCCGTCGGTACGGCCAGGTGCTGCTGAGCTCCGAGCGCGTACTGCGCCGCGTGGCCGCCCTGCCGGCCTACCAGGAGCCCGCCAGGAAACATCGCCGACAGGTCGTGTATCTGCTGACAGCCGTTGCCGTTTCTACCCTATACGTAGCCGTTATGTCTTTCCACAAACAGTTATTTTATGGCGCGTGTGATGGTCTGCCCCAGGACTGTGTGATTTCCCTCTGCACCTCCGGCTTACGATTTGTATTTACTGGCAGCGTCCACTTAATTCCGGTTAAGTTCACGCTGGTGGGGCTGGAGGTGATAAGCGGCTATCGGGCTATAGGCGGGGAGCTGAGGGATGCGTGCCAGGAAAAAACGACAGACCAACGGTGCCATGCTCCGCAAGTTGAGGGCATTCACATCGAGCTGTCGGAGACTTTCGCTTCTTTGACCGACACCATGTCTCTGGAGCTGATCACCGTCATGTGCTACGGCACGTTCTCCTCCATCTCCATCTGGTTATTGCTAATCATTGGCATCCGACAGGGAGCGGCTGCACTTGCTGCCGCGGCTCCGCATGTCGTCCTGTATTCGCTGGGAGCCGCCATCGCAGTGGTGCTGGCCCTGTGAGGTGGCCCAGCGTGCTCTGAAGCGATCAGTCCAGACGCAGCGAACTGCTGCTAAAGCCGCAGTGGCAGCTGCCGAAGTCCGCAGCTGCTGAAGTTGGCAGCTGCGAAGCCGTTTCAGTGGCAGCTGCCGCAGCTGCAGCAGGAGCTGAGACTGTTCCGGAGACGGCCGTCGTGACACTGGAACACACTGTGAACCTGGGTCTATTCCGCCTCCAGAGATCCACCATCCTCTCCATCATGGCCACCGTCATCACCTACATCATCGTGATGGTGCAGTTCTACATGACAGAGCTGAACACCACGGCTCCCGCACAATGAAAATGTGCTGTGCGTAACTTGTCCGAGTTTGGCGTGAGCTCGCCGTGATTTACCTCAGATGCAACTATGTTTTCGTGTTCTCACCGCCAGGTTGGCTAGACCCAGGCTGAGGTTTCACGCCGCGGCGGCTGCTGCAAAGGAAGTTACTATTCGAGTAGCTACTTATCATTCCAGTATATCGGGCATTTTGCACGCCTATATGCTATCCGTTTTTATGTTGCTCGATGTAACTGCGTCTTCATATTGGACCATGACTTGGATGCGAGGAATGAATTACCTGTGACGAAGGCCTTGGGCATGCAACGGTCAAGATGTCTTATACATAAACCATTTGCAAGAAGAAATGTGAATTCCAATAAACTATTTTGACACTTTTCACGTTGAAAGTCGTACAGAAAGTCAGTACCTATCGGTTGTGTTGGTTGCCACCGGATTGAGTAGGACCTTATTACATATTTCGCCGCAGGTAACTAGTTGCTGCCCCAAGCAGGATTACCTAGATGGCCAATATTCCCGCAAAATTCAAGCTGATGTAATGTTACAACGCTTGAGATGCGTGAAATGTGTTGTGTAATGTGTGTCACTTGTATGTTGGGGACATCCCTATGTTATTGTCAGCCTATTATTGAAGTTGTTCAGCAAAACGACTTTCGTGATTGTATCAACAAGCATTGTTAGCAAACATTGGACAGAAAATACACTTGAATGTATTTTAGGCGGTGTGAACACCAGGTCGAAACAGATCTATACCAAAATAAATATGATTTGAAAATGTTAACCCTATTACTGTCGGGGGGGCCGAATCGGCCCTTGAGGTTTTCCGCGTATGGGTCATTCATAACTCAACTCAGAATCTTCAAAACTTTGCTGCTTTCCAACGTTTCATTGCGCATCGAATGGTGTAAACTTTTTTTCCAAATTGAATTATTAGGAGGGGGTCCAGGACAGTTTTTAGGGGTGCGTGTTCGGGGCCGTTTTGACCACAAAAATATTTGCCATGGTTAAAGCACTCATGGAGAGTTGTTTGTTTGAAGAGAAGTTGTTAGAAAAAAAGACATCGAGTAGAGAATTGAATTGTTTTTTTCAGAATGGCATCTCAAAATTTTAAAATTTTGGAATTTTGAAATCCAAAATTTTTTGAAAAACTTATTTTTTCACAAAAATGATGCAAGTTTTTTTATTTTCATGACGTTTTAAAAAAAAACGAAAGATATGTGAGAGAAAACCAAGCCAATAATATGTGTGAAAATTTCAGGGTGAATAATCTAAATATTTGATGACCTGATGTCAGGTCAAAATGCTAAACCTTCCAATATAAGTATACTGGTGAAAAAGGAAAAACGAGGGTTTATACATTGGCATCAATGCCAATTATTTCAGTATACATGTCATCTTAGGCCCACTTGATGAAAGGATGAATTTTTTAGTCAGTGACCTTTTTGAAAGGTCATTCAAGGTCACCCAACACCTTTATCAAAACTCGTAACAGAGAAATCATAGTGACTCACAAATGGCGCAAAATGTTGTCTCGTCAATAACAACGTCTTTTGATATGCATTTTGACCGATTTAACGTCACCTTGACCTTGACCCTTGACCTTGCCCGGGGTCCAAATTTTCGATTTGACAAAGTTGATATGATCCGAACCGCATGACGTGAAGAAAGCACGATGGGTACAAAATAAGTGCTGTATAACATTAATATAAAAAGTTATTAGCGAACAAAACATTTGCTGAAAAACAGGGTTTTTAACATTTGTTGACGCTTCATGCAGTCCCAAACCATTGACCCTGAGGTCCATTTCTATGGCCTTACGGGTGAAAGACAATAAAACCCGCTTTACAGCAATTTGTCGGATTCTCTAGCCTGCATGTTTCCGAGATATGGCCAAGGGTTTCCCTGAAATATCGATGTTTTTGACCAAAAAATATTTTTTGATGAAAGTCATTTGACCTTTAGATAATGAACCCCAGGTCACCAAAATTTGACAAAATAGAGTTCATTTGTCGACATTGAGGTCACACACCAAGTTTCATGTTTTCTAGCTCTTAATGGCAGCGGAGATCTGAAGGGGGGGCCGAATAAGCCCCCCCCCGACAGATTCGTATACTTTTCATACCCATCCAGGATAGGTTAAACGGCAGTGATTCTTGGAGAAGGACCTCGACTTTGGCATGTGACGTTTAACGACACAACGCCTACATAGAGCATCGCGTACATCAAAACACATTTAACGAGAAATAATTACCTTCCCCAAAAAGAAGTTATTCTTTTAAATGCGACAGACGAGCCATCATAATGGTTTAAATCATCGCATTCTGCTATAAAATTCCTTCCAAGAGATATTTTAATTATTAAGTTTTATAAGGCCGTTCCACACTTCTAACGACCAGTACTTGCAAGCACTTTCTGTCATCAAACTCCGGGCTTTTCCCGTATCTCGTTTTTACGCAGTGAAGTGGAAAATATATTTTGCGCTCTGCTTGTTGTGATTATATGCCAGGCCTGCCCAACAATTCACAGGGCCATTCACATCGAGCTGTCGGAGACTTTCGCTTCTTTGACCGACACCATGTCTCTGGAGCTGATCATGTGAAAGTTGTTTTGACACTAGTCTGTAGAACAGATTTTCTGATTTTAGCCATGTAACTTCATTTCCCGAATCACTTTAAGTTGCTGAGATATTCCAAAAGTCGCCATCATCATACTTGGCAGTACTTAATTATCGATAGGTCGCCAAGAGAGCTTTCGCTTACTAGAAGCATTGCTCTTAAATTACAACGCTACGGCATAATTTGTTAGCTCTGGCCATATGAAAAACAACTCGTGAGCACTGATAACAGCTGCCGAACAGAATTCTCTGATCACTGTAAACAAAACATATTGCATTGCTCATAAAGGTTTGTTTATCGTCTTTAAGTGCGCCATTAAGGTAACATCTTCGCTACTAATGTTTATATGTGACGAATCCGCTTAATGAGTTTGAAACAAGACAAATGCAAAAAGAATATAAGTAAAAAATAACTAAAGGGGCTCCAGCGGTGAATTTTATCGTAACCAATAATCAAAGCAATAGCTTCTTACCGTAAGAAAAATATATTTGACATTTCAAAAGAGAAGGCACACTCCCTTTAACTTGAGCATATATTGGCGCCCTAGTTAGTGGTTGCGACCCTCAATTTCTGGAAATAATTGGAATATTGTTTTATTTTGTTAACGCTTAGGAATTGTTGTATTGTTTTGTCTCTGGCTGTATATAACACATTAAACTTTAGACTCATCAATACAAAATATCAAAAAAAAATACCAAACAATAGAAAAACAGTCAATGAAATGCAAAGACAACTTATGCACATAAAAGGCGACCTAATTAGTGTCGGTGATTTGTTTTATGACCAGACAGAGACGCCACGGCGTCACGCTTCTTGGCGCACTTCCTTCATTACAAGCCCTATGGCTTGTTTATACGGTCCATCTTTGCTAGTCCTTAGCATTGTAGATCGGGGACGTAGTCAGGGGGCACGGCCACCCCCTGAGCAAAATATATCTTTAAAAAAAAAATGCGACTAGAATGCCTGTGCCAATATTCGCAGGGGTGTAGTTTCCTATTTAGTTGGGGGCTTCAGCCTCCAGCCTGCCTTCAGCCCCCTCCCCCCTCCCCAACCTAGACGAAAAAGTGGGTCAAATCCGGGGAGAAATCTGTATTTTGTGGACTTTGGTGGTACTTAAAGCGATTTGTTCCTTGTTCAGCCCCCCCCCCCAATATTTTTAGAGAAGTCGATCAAAATCGACCCCTGGATAATCGACATTATAAACTAGCAGTGGCGGCTCGTCATAGGAGGCAACTGAGGCCGGGCCTCAACCTATTATTTAGGAGAATGTGCTTTGAAATATGCATTGGTTGCCATAGACCACATATGGCGTGAGTGTTCCCATTCTGCACATCGCAGTGCATTTCATTATGACATAACACCAAAATTATACGGCTCGACAGTAGTCTTCCATCCACCCGCCAGCCACCGGTTCGTACGTTAGCAATACTTCCGTGACCACTACGAGCCGGCTGAGGCCCGGCCGGTCTGCCGCCTCGCCGCCTCCGCCCGTTCACCAGCTACTGAGGCACCGCGTGGCGAACGCATCTCAGCCGACGATGCCGCGCCGTGCTGGGTAAATGACAATTCGACTGAGGCGGGATGTTTTTGGGCCTCAAAACGATAATTACTATAATTTATAGGAGGTCGTAGCGACGGCAATACAAGTTCATGAACTAGGGGACATGTTAATGTATCGATCATGGTCACATATTTGCTCGAAAGCTATAATATATTATTTATATTATGATACTTTACAATCGTGCCGTCGGCGCCGGGCAGGCGGCGTTGCGGGCGGGCCGTGGCCGAGAGTAGAGTGGCGACTTTTCAATTATCTGCAACCGTATGGCGATGTTTGCCATCGAACTGCGGTGCTGTTTAGATAGACCTCACTATAGGAATGTAACACATTCTTAAATATTACTTAAAATATCATTTAATGTTTGCGTTTATAGTTCGTTACGGGTACGTGATGATACATTAAAATTTGCAGCTCTCCTTTCCTGCGTCTCGGCTGCGTAAGGCCGCGACGAGTCGGCCTCTAGGCCTTGCGCATTGCGTAATACGACCATCGCTCGAATGGCTCAGATCGCATGCTGCCTGGTGAGTCCGCCAGCACACGTGGTGGCGCTGGTTTCCGGGGATAGCCTCCGGATCAATACCCTGGCTTCCGAGTGGAGGGGGTCGCCATGGGGGGTCCACCCACAGGCCCCTCCTCGCCCTCCCGATATATCTCCGATATTACATGGCACAAGGCGACCAGATGCAAAAAAAAAAAAAAAAAAAAAAAAAAACGGTGACGCCGGGCGTGATTTCGGACAGCTGCAGTCCTTCCCACCGGTGTCGATTTGTATACTTGGGGGGGGGGGCACCCCTAATTATTTAAAATTTTAACATTAGGCCTATAGTGTTGCATGGAAAAAATAAAACTACAATCTTTAAAGTCTTACAGGTGCCCCCCCAATCATTTTCAGAAAATGACACCCGTTTCCTACCCGTTGCAACTTTTGAACTTGAGGCTTGGGCCTCAGGTACTTGGATGAACACGAGCCGCCACTGTAAACTAGTAGCTCTAAACATACTTGATGTCATTTAAAGCAGCGTGGCACGGTGGCCACCAGAAGTTTGAATAGTTGCCGTCATTTCATCAAATTGAAACGTTACCTTTTCGGCTCAAGACATTAATGGCGTCAGGCATGCGTTTGTGGACTGCTGACGCCAGTTGCACTGCCCACCCCCGACCCCAGTGGCCGCATTTCAGCTCGACTGGGGGGTTGGAGTTGTGACTGGGGGGTGCCCTCACCCCTCCCACCCCCTCAGTTAATATATTAGACGAACCCCTGAAGTGACTCCGACCGAAGAGCCGATAGTCATTCGGACTGTCTACATGTCATCAGAGTCTGTTGACTCCTATGACGTGAGCAGCACCCCCACGCGTGCTGAACAGGCCTGCATCGCAATCAGCATTCCCAAAGGACTTGTTTTGCATTACTGATGGTGGTGCTAATTCGGTCTTACATGTGCACCGCCTACTTGTTTGCTTTGGTAATCGCCTGGAATAAATTGTATTGATTATCGAAACTTGGTGGTTGGTCGCAGTGGGATAGCAATATATGAATAGAAAAGCACCAATGCCATCGGCATTGATGCTGACACAGTGGGTGAGCATACGGTGGCCGTCCGTCGGCACACCCTCGCTAGCTCCTCGGCAGGACGAGGTCGGATCAGGTCAGGCCAGGTCACGTCAGGTCAGGCGTCTGTAGCTGGGAAAATAGAACGCTGGGTGAGCTAATGAGCTCATCATCGGACGAGGATCGGAGCCGTAGCAAGGAGGTCAAAGGCGGAAGACGTCTCTGTTGAAGGAAGCTCGCCATGGCTGGACAGGTGAGCCTGTTTGTAGTTGGGGCCTGAAAAGAGGTTTGGGCGTCGCCCAGGGACGGTGGCCGGCGACTAGCGGCACCGGCTGCTGGGCTCCATGCAGTGGCGTCCGCCGAGCGTCCCCGCCCGGCGAGGGCCCTGCTCCGTCTGCTGCAGGTCGCGGCTCTGACGGGCGCCGGCCGCTGGCAGGACCTGCTGTACGCACTCCTCATCCATGGTCTGTACACAGCGGCGGCGGGGGTCTTCATCGTGTTGTTGGCCAAACTGAGCGTCCAGTGGCTGGCCGACGGCTACACGGTGGTCGAGGTTGTGGCTTACACGGGCTACATGGGCGTCATCTTCGGCCTGATGTGGGCGCCCCTGGCCTGCTGTTTCGCCGCCGGTCGCCGTCGGTACGGCCAGGTGCTGCTGAGCTCCGAGCGCGTACTGCGCCGCGTGGCCGCCCTGCCGGCCTACAGGATGCCGCGCCCAGGAAGCACTTTCATCGCCGACAGGTCGTGTATCTGCTGACGAGCGTTGCCGTTTCTACCCTATAACATAGCCGTTATGTCTTTCCACAAACAGCTATTTTATGGCGCGTGTGAATGGTCCTGCCCCAGGGACTGTGTGATTTCCCTCTGCACCTCCGGCTTACTATTTGTATTTACTGCAGCGTCCACTTTAATTCCGGTTAAGTTCACGCCTGGGTGGGGCTGGAGGTGATAAGCCTGGACTATCGTGGCTATAGGGCGGGGAGTTGAGGGATGCGGCCAGGAAAAACGACAGACCAACGTGTGCCATGCTCCGCAAGTTGAGGGGCATTTCACATTCGAGCTGTCGGAGACTTTCGCTTCTTTGACCCGACCGCATGTTCCTGGAGCTGAATGCACGTTATTGCTACGGCACGTTCCTCCTTCATCTCCATCTGGTTATTGCTAATCATGTGGCATCCGATCAGGGAGCGGCTGCACTTGCTGCCGCGGCTCCGCATGTCGTCCTGTATTCGCTGGGAGCCGCCATCGCAGTGGTGCTGCCCTGTGAGGTGGCCCAGCGTGCTCTGAATGCGATCAGTCAGACGCACGAACTGCTGCTGAAGCCGCAGTGGCAGCTGCCGAAGCCGCAGCTGCTGAAGTTGCAGCTGCTGAAGCCGCAGTGGCAGCTGCCGCAGCTGCAGCAGGAGCTGAGACTGTTCCGGGAGACGGCGCGTCGTGACCTGGACACACTTGGTGACCTGGGTCTATTCCGCCTCCAGAGATCCACCATCCTCTCCATCATGGCCACCGTCATCACCTACATCATCGTGATGGTGCAGTTCTACATGACAGAGCTGAACACCACGGCTCCCGCACAATGAAAATGTGCTGTGCGTAACTTGTCCCGGCTTGCGTGAGCTCGCCGTTGATGACCTCAGATGCACTATGTTTCGTGTTCTCACCGCCAGTTTCTCACGCACATCGTGGCTAGACCCAGGCTAAGGTCACCGCCGCGGTGGCTGCTGCAAAGGAAGTTACTATTCGAGTAGCTACTTATCATTCAGTATATCGGGATTTTGGCACGCCTATATGCTATCCGCGTTTGTTCTGTGCTCGATGTACTGCGTCTTCATTATTGGACCATGACCTTGGATGCGAGGAATGTAATTAATTGTGACGAAGGCCTGGGCTGCACGTCAAGATGTCTTATACATAAACCATTTGCAAGAGAAATGTGAATTCGCATAACCTAATTTGAACACTTCACTGTTGAAAGTCCCGTACAGCAAGTCAAGTACCCATATCGTGTTGTTGTTGGTTGCACCGGATTGAGTTAGGACTTATTAGGACTTAATATAGGACCTTATTACATATTTCGCCGCAGGTAACTAGTGGCTGCCCAAAGCAGGATAAGATGGCCAATATTCCCTCAAAATTCAAACTGATGTAGTGTTACAACGCTGGAGATGCGTGAAATGTGTTGTGTAATGTGTATCGCTTGTATGTTGGCGACATCCATATGTTATTGTCAGCCTATTTTTGAAGTAGTTCAGCAAAACTACTTTCGTGATTGTATCAACAAGCATTTTAAGAACCATTGGACAGAAAAGACAATTGAATGCATTTTAGGCGGTGTGAACACCAGGTCGAACAGATCTATACCAAATAAATATGATTTGAAATGTAAAACGGCAGTGATTCTTGAGGAGGACCTCGGACTTTGGCAGTGACGTTACGACACACGCCTACATAGAGCCATTGCGGACATCAACACATTACGGAGAAAATAATTAACCTTCCCCAAAAAAAATTATTCTTTTCAAATCGACAAACGATACAATCATATGGTTTAAACTCATCGCATTCTGCTATAAAATTCCTTCCAAGCAGTGGCGGCTCGTGGTCATCCAAGTACCTGAGGCCCAAACCCCAAGTTCAGAAGTTGCAAGGGGTAGGAGAGGGGCCGTCCATTTTTGTAGGGAGAGGGGCGGGTCAAATTTTCTGCAAATGATTGTGGGGGCGCAATGCTAACTTTATAGATACTAATATTATTTTTGTACCATGCAACGCCATAGGCCTAAGTTAAATTTTTGAAAATCATTGGGTGCTCCCCCCCTTGGGGCTGCCAGCCCCCCCCCCATATATAAAAATCGACACCCGGTGGGTATAGGACTGCAGCTGCCCGTAGTCACGCCTGGCGCCACCATAGGTTAACGTCTGAGCCGCCTTTAGTTGATTTTTTACTTATATTCTGTTTTGGCATTTGTTTTTGTTTCAAAACTCATAAACGATCGTCAATATATATTACAGAGTAGCGAAAGATGTTACCCGTATAAGGCGCCTGCCTGGTTGGGCCAGGGCAATAGAAAATAGAGGGGTTGGGCGCTCATGGGCAGCATGCCGAATAACTGAGCCATCCGAGCAAGGTCGTATTACGCAATGCGCAAAGCGCCTGGAAGGCCGGCTAGTTCGGCGGCTCACGAGCCGAGACGCAGAGGGAGAGCTGCACATTTAATGTACAATCACCCCATCAGTACTTGTTACGAACTTACAACGAAACATTAAATGATATTTCATGTAATATTTAAGAATGCGTTACATCCTTATAGTGAGGTCTATCTAAAGAACACCGCAGTTCGATGACAGACATCGCCATATGGTTGCAGGGAATTGCAGGTTACAGGGAAAAGTCGCCGCTCTACTCTCGGTCACGGCCCGCCTGCCGCGCCGACGGCACGATAGTAAAATATCATAAGATAAATAATATATTATAGCTTTCGAGCAAATAGGTGGCCAGATCGATTTGTCAACATGTTTCCTAGTTCATGAACTTTGATTGCCGTCGTTACGAATCCTAGAATCCGAATAATATCGCTTTGAGACCCAAACCATCCCGGCCTCAGTCGGTTGTCATTACCCAGCATCTGGCGCGGCATCGTTCCCGGCTGAGATGCGTTCGCCCGCTGGTGCCTCAGTAGCAGGGTGTGACGGCGGAGGCGGCGAGGCGGCAGACGGCCGGGCCTCAGCCGGCTTCGTAGCGGTCAATGAAGTATTGTTAACGTAATGAACCGTGGCTGGCGGGTGGATGGGATAAGACTACTATAGAACGGGATAATTTGGTGTTATGTCCAATAATGAAGATGCACTGCGATGTGCAAGATGGTAGTCCACATCACGCACATTGTTGTCTATGGCAACCGATGCAATATTTTCCAGCACATTTTCCCTCAAATAATAGGGTGAGGCCCGGCCTCGTTGCTCCTTGACGAGCCGCGCACTGCTTCAAGATATATTTTATTATTAAAGGTGTTTATAGCGTTCCACACTTCTAACGACCAGTACTTGCAAACACTTTCTGTCATCAAACTCCGGGCTTTTCACGTATTTCGTTGTTACGCAGTGAAGTGGAAAATATATTTTGCGTTCTGCCTGTTGTGATTATATGCCAGGCCTGCCCAACAATCTTCTACAATAAACAGCCATGAATAAAAGGGTAACCCAATCAGCAGTTAACTTAAGCATATATTGGCGCCCTAGTTAGTGGTTGCGACCCTTAATTTGTGAAAACTGCTTCTTTTATTTTCAGCGCTAGGAGTTGTGTATAATTTTGTCTCTGGCTGTATGTTACATTTTACTTTATATCATCATAAAAAATATCAAAAAAATTACCAAACAATAGAAAAACAGTCAATGAACTGCAAAGTCAATTTATGCACATAAAAGGCGACCTAATTAGTGTGAGTGATTTGTTTTATGACTAGTCAGAGACGCCACGGCGTCACGCTTCTTGGTGCACTTACTTCATTACTAGCCCTATGGCTTGTTTATACGGTCCATCTTTGCTAGTCCTTAGCATTGTAGATCGGGGACGTAGCCAGGGGGCACGGCCACCCCCTGAGCAAAATAAATTAACACTAGATATAATAAATTACCTGACGACTCGACCCTCCCATCTCCCCTCCCTTTAGTCAGCAGCATATGGCTGAGGAACAAATTTATATTTTTATCGATGTAAAATGTATATATTGTATCGACCCTGAGAAAAATCCTGGCTACGCGCCTGTTGTAGATGTTGCATTGTTGCAAGCTCATTAGTTACAGTGAAAATGTCATCGGGAAGACATCCATAGTTACTAAATGCGATATTCCTTATCGCTTGGTAGATATATTATATGGATTTACGACATCTAAGAAGTGGAATATCGTAGGACAGCTACGGTCCATTTTCAAAGGTGAGTTAAAGATGCATTACACATTTACTTTTGTAGTCAGTTCTTCTTAGATCAATAGTTATGCTTGTGTTATTACTCAAAAACATGCCATATTGGTAAAGCACATTTACTTTTGCAGTGTATTTCTTAGATCACTGGTGGATCCAGAACTGTGGTTTGGGGGCATGGTGGTGTGGAGGGAATCCTAGAAAAAAGTGTCACACAATTCTGAAAACCAATCGGATTTCGCTTGCTTTTGCATTGATAGCTGATTTAAAACAAACGTGTCTTAGTAAACGTTGCTTATATTTTCTTCTATATCGAGAAATGTGCAATTTTGCGCGGACTTCAGAGGCCTCTTGCACCAAATAATCTACCCGGATACAAAATAATCCAACCCACCATGTAAAGCTACCCAGCCGGATATTTTATCTTGCACCAAGCGAAGCAGCCATGACTGGGTACCCAGTTGGCTCGGTGTGGCGCTTGGTGCGATATAAAATATCCGGCTGGGTAGCTTTACATGGTGGGTTGGATTATTTTTTTATCCCGGCGGTAGATTTATTTGGTGCAAGAGGCCTCAGGTGTGGTTTTCTAGAAGGGCACTAGGCATAGTCCCTTTGGCCCGCCTGGGTCTAACAGTGTCTTAGATAATCAAATGTTGAATCATCAGCATTTTGATTTATCTAAGACATGTGATGCCTAATGCCTATCTCCCTTTGAAGTATATAAATACTTCTAAGGGAGATAGGCAGTAGGCATCACATAATGTTGTAATGGTTAGTGGAAACTGTTACCGTCTCAGTCTGATTATCAATGTCATTGGTAGTTTAATTGCACTTTGGGGCCTGTACACCTCTAACAATGTGAAATGTATAGACTTGGTGTGTGGGGCATTATGATAGATCTGTAGATGAATGAAATGATTTAGGAATATTTCGAGAAAGAAGTGGCAGAGTGGTTTAATTTCACCCGTGAAATCATGCATGATGACACCTCAAAGCTGAACTTGTAAAATTATTTGGGGTCGTGCTGCACCCATCTCAGACTCAGAATGTAGATAAGTAGGATAAACGACCAATGTTTGAACACATCCTAATATTATGCTTGTCATGCTATCAGAGAACAGACGATACCTGTATTGTTAACATTCTGATAACATGCAAAATCAGATGTGTCAGTCATTTAGGATAAGTCCGAAGATTGAACGTTTGCCCTACGTTACGAACGTTGAGCATTGTAAGCTGCGTAGCAGTGCAGTGACCTGTGATGTACATTGTTTCCATTTCAACGTGATCGACAGCAAATGACGTGTACATGGCGGCGGCGGGGGTCTCCATCGTGATGTTGGCCAAACGGAGCGTCCAGTAGCTTCTGTTGGCCAAACGGAGCGTCCAGTAGCTTCTGTTGGCCAAACGGAGCTTCCAGTAGCTGACCGAAGGAATGATGGTAATCGAGGTTGTGGCCCAAAAAACCGCTATCCTACATAATTGTTTCCATTCTGCCCATTCTTCACCAATGCCACTATGTTTGTCATATTTGAAACTGCAGAGGAATAAACTAGTGCTAGTGATACTTTCACATCCAAATAATTGTGTGTCAATGGTATCTTCTTCCGGCAATCTTCTTCTTTTACTGTCCTGGTGAATGGTGATGATTGTGTTCTATAGGCTGTCTCATCTGGCCAATCTCTTTGTCATACTTTGCATCTTGGAAAGTTGAGGAATGTAACTTTCAAGATGTCCTTTTAAAAAAGTCAATCGTTATGATATTTGTATTTATGGATGCAAAATACAAATTAAAGTAGTCTGGGGTAAAAAGTCATTATTGTATGGTAGTTGACAATGAAAAGGTATGACCGTACAACTAATAGCGATTACTGATTACTAGGAACCACTCCCTTACACATACCCAATAATAGGTCTTCCAAGTAACATAAAATAATCCATGATTGCAGAACGCACCTCGTTTCGTTGTTGACCTTAGCAATCACACATAACACTTATAATAAGTTGTGTTTGTTATTGAGCCGAAACGTCACAGAGCCTCCCAAAATGCCGCACTTGATGACAACAATGGTATGGAAGGACAGCGTTCTCTGTTACCTTTATGAAGCACACAAGTACTTGCTTTTTTACAAACTTACCACTTTTGATAAATCGCATTTAATAATGCTTGTAAAATATCCTTGTAACATAACTTATGGCTCAACGAAACAACGAATTCGGACCAAATTGTACCAATCGATGCGTATGGACATTCTCATCAACAATGGCGCTTTTAAAACGACGACAAATCAATATTTTGGCACTTATTCCAAAGAAACATTCTCGACCTCAAACCGAGAATCGGGCCGTCACCCGCCCACTTTCCTGGACAACCAACATTTTTTCACAACAATTATATTGTCGATTTGATTTCACTCAATAGCTGAGGTACAGCTCTTTAAAATTCATCATTAATGTGATTTGTTCTAAAAAAAACGCCTAGAAATCGGTCAAAATTGCACAAATGCAAAAATTCGTACCAGAAACGGCTCAAATGCAAGACTCAAAATGCCTTGCCTCCATGGGGAACAGCCAACACACCGTGCACATTTTAATGTTAGAGTATACGGTTAAAAGACAATGGTTTGAAAGCGATCTTGACGCAATTTTAGTATCACCAAGTTGGTGAGCTTTCCTCACTGAAAACACTTTGCTGAAGCCCGGAACAGGGCTGCTTCGGACCAGACTCGAATGGTGGCTCCTGTTAGATTGCACCGCATAGCAGCTGTGTGCTGCGGGTCTGCAATTCAGCTCAAGTCAGGCTGCACCGCATAGCAGCTGTGTGCTGCGGGTCTGCAATTCAGCTCAAGTCAGGCTGCACCGCAGCCAGCAGAGCCGCCATTTGTAGAAAACCGGCACAATGGCTCCAGTTAAATAAATCACAAATCCACTGGAATTAAAACCAGTTCAGAAAGCCAAACTCAAGTGTAGGTATAGGTTAATTACTAAGTTAGTATATCAAAGTGGCGTTGTCACGGAATTTTGGGTGGGGAAGCCAGCCAGGGGTTTGGGGTGGGGAGTCGGCTAGATTTTGTTAACACTTAACCCCCGTCCCATAGGGCTTATGTTAAAATCCTGCGGAACTGATTGACGGACTCCGGCCGGAGCGATCCTGGGCAGTGCTCGTTCCCCAGCCCCTCCCCTGGTGGAGACTCCGGCTGGACGCAATCCTGGGAAGTGCTACGTTCCCAGCCCTCCCTGGTGAGCTCGGTGGCCGGAGCGATCCTGGGCAGATGCTCGTTCCAGACCCTCCCCCTGGGATGGAGACTCGGGCCGGGCGATCCTGGGCAGTGCTCGTTCCCAAGCCCCTCCCCTGGTGGAGACTCCGGCTGGAGCGATCCCTGGGCAGTGCTGCGTATCCGCCCTCCCCTGGTGGAGGAACTCGGGCCGGAGCGATCCTGGCAGTGCTCGTTCCCCAGCCCTCCCTGGGACTCCGGCTTTACGTCCATGGGCAGTGCTACGTTCCCGCCCCCCTCCTGGGTGGAGACTCCGGCTGGAGCGATCCTGGGAAGTACTCTGTTCCTCAGCAAGCCCCATCCCTGGTGGAGACTCCGGCCGGAGCGATCCTGGGCAGTGCTCGTTCCCACGCCCCTCTCCTGAGGAGACTCGGGCCGGGAGCGATCCTGGGCCAGTGCTTCGTTCCCCAGCCTCCCTGGTGGAAGACTCTTCCGGCCGGAGCGATCCTGGGACAGTGCATCGTTCCCCAGCCCCTCCCCTGGTGGGAGACTACGCCGAGCGATCCTGGGCAGTGCTCTTCCCACAGCCCCTCACCCTGGGACACCAGGCGGAGCGATCCTGGGCAAGTGCTCGTTCCCCAGCACCGTCCACTGGGACTCTGGCTGGAGCGATCCTGTGCAGTGCCTCGTTCCCCAGCCCTCCCCTGGGACTCCGGCCTGGAGCGATCCTGGGCAGTGGCTCCGTTCCCACAGCCCCTCCCCTGGTGGCGACTCGGGCCGAGCGATCCTGGCAGAGAGCTCGTTCCCCGCAGCCCCTCCCTGAGATGGAGGACTCGGGCCGGAGCGATCCTGGGCAGTGCTCGTTCCCCAGCCCCTCCCCTGGTGGAGACTCCGGCCGGAGCGATCCTGGGCAGTGCTCGTTCCCCAGCCCCTCCCCTGGTGGAGACTCGGGCCGGAGCGATCCGAGGCAGTTGCTCGTTTCCCAGCCCCTCCCTGGTGGAGACTCGTGCCGGAGGCGATCCTGGGCAGGTGCTCGTTCCCCACCCTCTCCCTGGTGAAACTCTCTCCGGCCGGAGCGATCCGGGCCAGTGCTCGTTCCCACAGCACCCTCCCCTGGTGGAGACTCGGTGCCGGAGCGATCCTGGGCCAAAGTGCTCGTTCCCACAGCCCCTCCCCTGGTGGAGACTCGTTGGCCGGAGCGATCCTGGGCAGTGCTCGTTCCCCAGCCCCTCCCCTGGTGGAGACTCCGGCTGGAGCGATCCTGGGCAGTGCTCGTCCCCCAGCCCCTCCCCTGGTGGAGACTCCGGCTGGAGCGATTCTGGGCAGTGCTCGTTCCCCAGCCCTTCCCCTGGTGGAGACGCTTCTTGTATAACAGACATTCGAAGTTAAAGGGAAATATTGACATTTTGAATTTGTTATGCATTGTTTTGGTACCCATGAACGGTATGAAATTGATCGCGTCTCAATGTTTAAAAGTGATATGACAACTTGTTTATGTTTTGATTATAATTAAAATTTTGCTTTCGAAGTAAAAGGGGAATATTGACCTGATTTATCTATTGTTTTATGCATTATCTTAGGACAGATGTATGGTATCAAATTGATCGCGTCTCAATTTACAAGTGAAATGGCAACTTTTATATATTTTAATGTGGGCGAGGATGGATGACATTGTTAGAATTAATATTATGGATGGAAAAATGATCGTAACC
>VOPJ01007285.1:0-63704 GCA_014673585.1 Semibalanus balanoides
TCGTCAACCAAAGTCCTGGGGATGATGGTTGATAGTAACTTAACTTTTGAAGCGCATATTTCTAGTCATCAAACGTTGCTATGCAACGATAGGTGGACTTGCAAAATTGTCCCGATCACTACCAGAAAATGCAAAGAAATTGCTAATAGAAACACTTGTATTCCCCATCTTACCTACTGCATCACAGTCTGGGCTGGATGCGGAAAAATTCAGAAGCACCGAATGCAGAAAGTCCTGAACCACTGCGCGCAAATAGTAAAAGGCGTTCGCCGGTCTGCTCATGTGACGCCACTGCTGCGCGAACTGAACTGGCCGAATATTGACGACTTAGTCGTGGAGCGCGATTTGGGCATGGTGCACTGGCTGATCAAAAATCAGCACGCACCGGTGAGCCTGCGCGAAAGTATAGTTTTCCGTGGGAATGTGTCTGTCCGTGATACCCGAGCGACTGAGGCCGGCCAGCTACAACTGCCTCGCGTAACGAAAACGATCATGCCCGCCGTTGCTTTCACTACCGTGCTGCTCTAGTGGAACAAAGCCCCCGCCATAGTCAAAGGAAACTAACAACTCCACATTATGCCGCAAATATGCTAGGAAATGGCGCCTGGAACAAGTAACTGATGTAGACAGGAGGGCCTAGTGAACAATGTTTTTGGTAGACTTGTCTTTTACTGTGTAAATTGAACGTGTTTTTTAAGTGTTTTTAACCGTGTGAATCGAATGTGTTTTAGAAGTGTATGAACCTGTATGACGCAAAGCCGGAACAGCCACGCGGTGTGGAGAGCTTTAAGAATAAATGATGATGATGATGATGATGATGGGGCAGCCTGTAGGGGCAATTTGCGAGCAAATCGGATATCCGAATTCGTCTCCGTGACCTTGACCTTTGACATCTGGATGCAAATGGATTGATCGAGACGAAAGCTGGCGTTATGTCGAGTCATTTGAGGCACTTTCCGAGCAAATCCGTCGGTAAACGGGGAAAAAATGAAGGGCCTCTTTTATAGCAATTAGGGCCCTTTCAAGAGCCAGTTGGGCCCTTTTCCAGACGCGGATCCCCCCCCCTGAGCGAAATCCTGAATACGCCACTGGTATGTACCAACTGGGACGATACTGAACCGTTTACTAGCTGGGACAATAATGTACCGGGTGTACTAACTGGGACAGGTATGCATACCGTGTACTAACTGGGACAAACACTGTACCGTGTACTAACTGGGACAATAATGCTACCGGTACTAACTGGAGATAATGACTGGACTGGGACAATACTCTCAGTGGGACAATACGGTACCGTGTACTAACTGGACAATAACTGTACCTTGTTAACTAACTGGACGAGGATAATTGTAAGACTGTGTACTAACTGGGAATATTGTACCGTGGTACTACTGGGACATAATGTACCGTGTACTAACTGGAAATAATACTGACTGGGGACACACACTCACTGGACAATACGGTACCGGTGTACTGAACTGGGACAATACTTGATAAACCTTGTACTAACTGGGACAAATATAATGGCACCGTTGTACTAACTGGGAACAATACTGTACCGTGTACTGACTGGGACAATATTGTACGTGTACTAACTGGGACAATATTGTACCGTGTACTAACTGGGACATACTGTACCGTCGGGGGGTAAAACTCTTGGGACAAGAATATTTGTACCATGTCGACGCTGGGACAATAACTGTACCGTGTTGCTAACTGAGAAGGACAATACTGCGTATCCTGGTTGTACTAAGCTATGGGGGAAAAAATAAAAAAAAGAATAAAAATTATGACTGGGCATACTCCACTGGAACAATACGGTACCAGTAGTGCTAATGGACAATAATTACCGTGCACTACTGGGACAATAATTGTATCTGTGAACTAATTGGGACAATTATGTTACCGTGTAACTAACTGGGACAAATGTCTGTACCGTGTATCGAAACTGGGACAATACTGTACCGTGTACTAACTGGGACAATAATGTACCGTGTACTAACTGGGACAATACGGTACCGTGTGCTAACTGGGACAATAATGTACCGTGTACTAACTGGGACAATACTGTACCGTGTACTAACTGGGACAATACTGTACCATGTATCAACTGGGACAATACTGTACCGTGTATCAACTGGGACAATGCTGTACCATGTACTAGCTGGAATAATACTGTACCATGTACTAACTGGAACGATATTGTACCGTGTACTAACTGGGACGATACTGTATCGCGCACTAACTGGGACTGCCGCTCACTGTATTGTGCGCAGTCTGTAGTGTACAGACTACAGCAGTCTGTAATTTGACTTTGATTTCGTCCATCAATGGGTCATCCCGTCGGCGATATTGAGAAATAAATAAAAATACATAAATAGTTCTGTACCTGGGACGGTCGGCCGCGGCGGTGTGGCGTGGTCTCCCCCAATAGAAGGAGTGTTCTATTGCCCTGGTCTCCCCGCTCCACATGAACCCTGATGACGTCAGCGAGACGTCGCCGCAAGCGGGGCGACATGCAGACTGGAACGGAGGAGGAAATCCCGCGTCACACCCCACTGCGCCGCTGCGGGCCGGTCTCAGTTCTCAGCGGGCCGGTCTCAGTTCCCCAGAGTTGCCGCACCGCACCAATGGAACGCTAAACTGTCTGCGGTCAGCCAACAAATCACCAGAAGCCATGTACTGACAGCTCGACGGAGTCGGCCGGGCGTGAGGTGTGGCTGATGGGTCTACCGAGAAACGCGCTGATGACGTACACGTTACGAATTACGTATGTCATGGCTAACATAACTAAGTCACATTTCCGAACATGCACCAGGGGTGCGTTGCAGATTGATATCAATACATTGGTTAAAAAAGTTTCCGAATTGTTTCAGACCGGGCATGTGTATTATTCAACTTCCTGTGTCTTTCTCCCCAAAAATCGTCCTAAAGGAAAATTAACGTCACACAGTGCCTATTTTAAGGAAATGTCAGTGGGAAGTAGGGGGGGGGGCTGGCAAATTGGATAAACCTGCTTATTTTACAAAGGTAAAAAGACGTAATTCATATGCTAAAGAAGTGAGTCATTCAGCCGTGTAACGTTGTTTGTATATTGGAATAGTATTTCCATTTTGCAAAGTATATTTGAAATAACGTCTTTTAACTAACGAGCGTTATTTACAAATTCTAGCTCTGTAATTTTCACTTATCACACACAAATTGTCATTAATAGAAGGCTTTGGAAATAGCAATGGATAGAGCAGTCGCACCGCACCACCTGTGCAGATGCGTTCAAATCAGGGATCCCTATAGGACCAACGGGAACCTCAGCCTATAGCAGGGGTCGCAGCCCGCATATTTGCAGACAAAAGTGATCTGTGTAGTGTAAATCGGTGTTAACATCTGTGTAGACAAGGCTATGCTCGTCAGCATGCAATTCTATAGGTGTTCGATAAAATGATGCGCTGCCTACAATACACAATATTCCTTCCTGACTGAACTTGCAGCGAATACTTTAGAACCACCTTCCTTGCTTTCCGATTTCTGTTGAACTGTGCCACTTCCATCAGTTTAACAAGGTTATGAAAAAGGACATGAAAATAAGGTCATGAAAAAGGAAGCAGTTGAGTGTGTGCATGTCTTATCATCTATACGCTACCGTTTACGTTCTAGCACTGGCAGTCCTCCACGTGGCGTCCGGGGCAAACCGTCCACTGTAGCGGCTGGCTGGTCACCGCAAATTACCGACATGTTTTTCGTGTCTTACGCTGCCAAGTCACCAAGTTCTTAGCAGTTCCCCATCATTGTTTGATTCCGGTTCTCAAAAGTGATACATGCACGTGTACGTTCCAGTAATAAGAACAATACACAACACCATGTTTCCGCACTTTTGCCGGTTATGCCAAAAACAAGTTACGGGGAAACAACCAATTGTCCTGTTCGGGGCATAATAAATTATTGTGTAGACTTCTGAAGGACACGACTTCCATTGACAAAGCGCTGAGACAGGCCCCATGTAAATTGGTGGAATAATCCAGTGGTTTCCATTCGCCTGCGGTGCGCACCAAATCGGCGACGTGCTATGCCACCGATTTCTGATATAAGTATAAGGGGAGACCAAGCGATTCTTGACCAATAGATAATCTTCCCCAACGACCAGAAGTGTTGAATTTTAAAAGCGTTTACGAACGTCAAAAATATAACATCATCCACTCTTCTCAGCGAAGAGCAGAAAATGAAACGATATATTTTGGGTTTGACTTAAAGGGAATATAGCACCTTGGGAAAAGTATGTAGAATGATAGAGAAGAGTGCCCTGATTACGGTTCTGGCATTCATTTTTGCAAAAAAGTCGCAATTTGTTGTAATTTGAAAAAAAAATTACATGTGGCGTCACAACAATCTTGCGTCACCAAAACGTGTTGTGACGTCACAAGGAGGCATCGAACGTCAAAATTCGCTTCTTGAATCAGATCTGTAAAACCACAGATAACAGTAAACCTACAAACAGTAGGTCGAAAAGTGTGTGGTCGAAAAGTCCGCGCTCCGCTAACAGTAGGTCTACTGTTATCTATGGTAAAACATAAACAATTTCGTTAGCTGGTTCGCGACTCGCTAATAATATTGGACGCGATATAGAATGTGGTAATGTTTGCACCATGGTCTATCCTAAGCATTTTTTGTGTTTTTTAATTGGCAATCGACTCACAATTGACAAAGATAGTTACTTAAATCTATATCCACACCTTAGTCAATTTGCCCGTTGTGTGATTTGCCCATCGAGTGAAATTATTTAGTAAGTACCTACTGCATATGCTTCTATTGTAGAGAAAATCGCAGCTACCGGTACGATAAGCCCATCAACATTTGGGCCTTTTGAAGACCAGTAAATTCATTATTTTAAAATGGGAATCCAACGAAAATTCACAAAGTTAAGGCCAATAATGTTTCTAGGAACACCGAGCTTCTCGGTCAACCCCCCCAAATGCCACATATTTGTTGATATATCGCATGGTTCACTGACCAGCCACCCATCAACACATTTTTATTCTCCTAAAGCATCTATGGGTGATTTTAATTGGGAATCAGTTCACAATTGACAAATATATTTTTTACAACATATATCCACATTAAAGTTAATTTGCCCTTGGGTGATTTACCTATTGAGTTAAATTCATTAGTTAATACTGCATTGCTTCCGTGGCGGATCCAAGGGGGGGGGCATTGGGCCATGCCCCCGCCTTGGGCCCCGAGCTTGAGGGGCACTCTGGCCGCTGAGGGGGCCACTCTGGCCGCCTGAGGGGGCACTCTTGTCGCCTGAGGGGGCACTCTTGTCGCCTGAGGGGTGGGTACTCTTGTCGCCTGAGAGGGCACTCTTGAGGGGCACTCTAGCCGCCTCAGGGGGCACTCTGGCCGGCCGAGGGGGGCACTCTGCTGACCTGAGGGGTCCTTAACATTTTGCAAATAAAAAAAAATGCTGAAAGTAGGGGGCCAACCATTCAACATGTGTTGGACAAATCGCGTCGAGTTTCAGATTTTGGTATTAGGTAGGGGACACACTGCAAATTGATGCCCTCCTTGAAGATTTTCTGGATCCGCCACTATATGCTTCTATAGCGGAGAATATTGCAGCTACCGGTATGGGCCACCATGAATTAACAGTTGGGCCTTTTGAAGACCAGTGTATGCATTATTTTCAAATGGAAATCCAACGAAAATTCACAAATAATTATGGCCAATAATGTTATAATATATAATATAATATTAATACATATTAATATATATAAAATAATATTAATATATATATATAATATAATATTAATATATATATAATATAATATAATATATAATATTAATAATAATGTCAATCCCCCAAAAGGCAAAATGCCACATATTTGTTGATATATTGCATGAACATTGACCAGCCACCTATCAACACGTTTTTCTTTTCACAAAGGATATATGTGTGGTTATAAATTGGAAACCGGTTCACAATTCACAAAGATATTTATTTACAACAATAGCCGTTTTCACGATGGCTTATTTTGCGCGAAATGTTTTAAAACATTTTAAAATGTTTTAAAATGTTTTAGTATACGTATCCATTCCTTAAGTACATAACTTTTGGAAACGATTTTTGTCTTGAAATGTCTCTTATAATTTTGTAGTAGGTATGTTGGTAAGAATATAGTATGTTACAAAATTGCGGTTTCGTGGTAATAAGTAAGATAATTATGCATAGGTTAATTGTGATGCCAGATCTTCACCTACTGAAACTTTTCAGAAGACTCCGAGACATTTTAATCTCGGGCACGCTATTGGTTCGCTCAACAAACGACTCCCCTTGATTCCCATAATGGCTGCCGACAGCGAATCGTTTTCTAACGCATTATTCGCGCCATGCGAAGGCAGACTGTGATCCAGACGCTTGCCCGATTGAGTAACTAATATGGCGGTAATGCTCACTGAACGAATGGACTCTAGACGCATATATTCTTTATAAACGGACAATTTTGTATCATAATCATGTAATGAGCTCATTTCATGTTTCCATAACTCTTGAATAATGATGATATCGCCTAAATCAGTATTTTATTTTTCTTGGAATATATCGTAGGGGAGGACGGGGGAGCACCGCCCATGGGGTAATACCGCCCACCCTGTGATCTCGTATAATATAAGCCGTAAATGACTAGCTGATTGTCCTCGTGGTCGGCGACACTTTATTGTCCAGATGCAGAAGGTGAGCTCAGTCATTTAAGCCATTATGTACAAGATAAAACATAATTTCGTTTATATATGACGTTGATGTAATTTTATTGATTGACGAAATCAATCTGTGTGTCGCTGAAAAAGGATGAAACTCCAAAAACGTTTGCTTACGTGTACGTAATCATTCAGGCAAGCAAAGTCACGCAAGCGTTGTGCAGCCAATACGGCGTGTCTTCTATTGCGTCTGTGTCTTTGGTCGTCCTGGCAATTGCGGGGTAGCGGCAGCCCGCCGCTGGCGGGGTTACCCGGGGTTGGCTGTTTTCCTGCAATAGGTACTATT
Source organism: Semibalanus balanoides (assembly GCA_014673585.1). Lineage (NCBI taxonomy): Eukaryota > Metazoa > Arthropoda > Thecostraca > Balanomorpha > Balanidae > Semibalanus > Semibalanus balanoides. Next base: position 7,034 of record VOPJ01007285.1, read on the forward strand.
GGTTCCAAAATAACTCCCGCTGGATGGCCGGCCACGAGTTAAAAGGAATATACCGCCTTGGGAAAAGTTTTTGTGGATTGAATGTAGATGAGTGCCCAGATGAGTGGCTCTCATCTCCACCATTTTTCATAATTTTTCCAAGGCGTTATACTCCTTCAAACTGCTGTGCCGGCCAACCCAGCGGGACGCTTATTTTGGAACCAATAGTACAAAGTGTACTTTTGGAATTTGTAACAAAGAGAGGCGTTCTTGCATTATCCGAGTCGAGTACTTTGGTTACACCGAATCATTTTGCAGCAGGACACCAGGAAAGAGCGGCTGAGCAGGGGGACACTTGCAGATCACCCACGGTTCGGTTGACCGAATTACACGTGGATTCATTGGAATGTCTGATAAAATATCGCTCGTTCGATCTTGGTTAAATATATCAGTCAAATATTTTGACAGCACCTGGCATTCATGAAACGTAATACTACTAAAACATTCATCAGGATAACCATACAATTATGGGATATCCTAGGTTGACGGCATTACCCCGTGGGCGGGGTTACCCCAAAAATGTAAGCTTTTTGTAAAATGCTTACAATTTTTACATCATTTTAAATTTGTATTATTTTTTAGTTCAAAACGGTAGCAAATTGTTCATGTATTGTACTAAAACTTAGAGTTCACTGAAACTACTGCAACATTTCTTCTGAGACACATGAGAGCTTAGGGGGTCGGGGTTACCCCGTCCTCCCCTATACTAAAACTTTCATACTAAAACTTTTTAAAACATTTTACAATGTTTTAAAACATTTCGCGCAAAATAATCCATCGTAAAAACGGCTAATATCAAGTTGGGCCTTTTGAAGACCAGTGTATGCATTATTTTCAAATGGAAATCCAATGAAAATTCACAAAGAATTATGGCTAATAATGTTTTTGGGAAAACAAACCGAGCTTCTTGTCAACCCCCAAAAATGTCACATATTTGATGATATGTCACATGAACACTGACCAGTCACCCATCAACACATTTTTCTTCTCACAAAGCATCTATGGGTGATTTGTAATTTGAAGACCAGTGACTTTTGAAGTTGATTGAAACTAATGATGTTGAAGTTGTTGATCTGAAGACCTTTTGAAGACCAGTGTGTCTGCATTATTTTCAAATAGAAATCCAATGAAAATTCACCTTATGGCCAATCAATGATTTCTGGGAAAACCGAGCTTCTCGTCAGTCAACCCCCCAAAATTACCACATATTTGTTGATATATCGCATTGAACACTTGACCAGCCATCCATCAACACATTGTTTTCTCTCTCACGAAGCATCCTCAATCTATGGGTGATTTGTAATTTGTAAGACCAGTGACTTTTGAAGTTGATTGAAACTAATTGATATTGAAGTTGTTGATATGAAGACCTTTTTTTAAGACCAGTGCCTGCATTATTTTCACATGAAAATCCAATGAAAACTGACAAGGGAAAATTTATAACCATTTCGAAATTGACAAAAACTATACCTTTCGGTGGCGGACGGTTCAAATCAAGGCCGTAGGTATTTACCGTTCAAATAGCAAACACGAGGTGGGTGGAAATCACAGTGGAGTAACTATTTATGAGTTATGACGTATGCAAAACGTCACGAAATTTGTCCTTTTAAAATATGTCCAAATATGCCCGACAGTTTTTGCGTTGTAACTGAGCAACTAGGTCGTTTTGGGAGGACAAATTGCAGATTTGTAGGCAGGGGTGGTAAAATTGCTTTGAGTGGCCCCGACCAAAAGTCGCACATGAAAAAATGACCCCAGCCAGGCTAAGCTTAGGATTCATTGGAGGGTTCCCTATGCATAAAGGCATCGTACATTTAGCGCAGGCGCCGGAACTCTCCGAAAAGTTGGGGCGGGCTGAGCATTCTGAAGTAAATTATTGCCATGCAACGCCTAGGCATAACTGTTTGAAACTGGATAAAGTTGGGGTGCCCCCTTCTGCCCCCCCCCGGTTTTCCTGTGTCCTTGTTCAGGCGTTGTCAGACATAAATTTGACTGCGTTTTTTTCCAGTGCAGAAATACAGACGCTGCTATTACTCCGTTATATATTCTTCCGTGATGGAGGATGGCCTACGCATAAAGCACGCGAACACTGAAATGGCGCTGGTAACAACCACTAGAATCCTCTTGACCGTCAGTAAAACGCCTATGGACTAAAATACACATGGTCTGGTTTGGTCTGGGTGCCGGGTTCCGGGGCCGGGTACCCAAACCCCCAGCCGGACCATGGATGAGAAATACCTTTCGAAAAAAGTGAATCTCGAAAACTACGCAACGTAGCGACAAGCGGAAAACGCAAATTAAGAATAGGTATTTCCTCATCCATGCTTAGACTACCTTTGGGTATACACTTCATTTTTTCGTCGAATATGGTGAAACTAAATCATGGAAATCAAGAGCTGAAACGCAACTGCTAATTAAAAAAATTGCAGTGCATACATACCGACTGACTGATTATGATATCGGATAATAAATACATCTGATTTGATTTTTGAAACGAACGTATTTCTAACGGGATTATCACTTAATAAGTGGTTTCACAGAAAAAGGGCATAGTAAATATTTTATTAACTGTCATTTGCCCCCGGGTACCTCATCAGAATGAACATTTTGTCCCCGACCTTGTCCATAAGGACAGAACACTTTACCACCCCTGTTTGTAGGTTTCTCAGTACACCCGACAATCTGGCTATCTCAGTTAATAACTAATGTTAAAGGTGCTATATTCCCTTAAATAGAGCATAACAAATACAATACTCAGATATTCGTGAGCAGTTCGTTCACTGTTCATTGTCTAGTCACGTGCTTATATTGACAAGTTGCCTTGTTCATATAGGCATTTATATTAAACAGTAGGGTGCCGTAGTTGGTGATGAACGAGCAAGCGCGAAGGAAATATATGGTGAATTTCAACGACATCTGGCAAGTAGTTTATGAGCAGACTTGTGAATGATTCTGATTCAATCATTCTTTTGTATTGAATCATTATTTGTTTCACGTGAATCATTCATTAATCGATTCATCTCCTCATGAATGATTCCATGCATCATTGATTGAATCATTCATACAAAGAAAATAGGGTGATTTAATCATTAATAGCACAATGAATCATTATTTTTGGTGGGACAGCAGAAACCATACAAACGATAGCCCAGCCTCATAATGAGGAAGGGAACTGAGTCAACACATGTCAAGACTTAAGATCATTTTCAGCACCTTCATTTGGTCTGTAAACACCCTCATTCCGATTATATGCACTGTTATTTGCACTTATGCATTGCTAATTATTGTGATGAAAACATTCATGAATAATTCATTGAATGAATCATTCATGATTGATTCACGTAAGCCTATGAATCACTGAATCATTCATCAGTGGTAATGTTGAATGATTGAATCATGATTGAATCATTTGTGTTTGCTGGTGAATCATGAATGAATCATTCGTGACAGTTTGAATAATTCACAAGTCTGTTTATGAGATACTAAAAGGTGCGCACGTGCGCACTTGTAGAGGCACCCACCCCTTACTTGTGGGAAAGTGGCGGCTGAGAGGTCGCTAATCACTCACCAAATTTGATCACAATAGGCCCAGCTATTCCTGCAGTATAGAAAAGGAGTGTGAACGTGCGCATGTGCGAACGCGCTGAGGCTTCCCACCCCTGAGTGGTGGAAAGGCGGCGGCTGAGAGGTCTCGAACCAAACACCAAATTCGAACACAATCGGCTCATGCCGTTCCTGAGGATATATAGTAAGGGAATGTGCACGTGCGCACGTGCAGAGGCACCGCATCCCCTGAAAAAAGTGGAAAAGCGGCGGCTGAAGGGGTCCCTTTACCACACACCAAACCTTGCACACAAACGGCCCAAGCCGTTGCGGAGATTTTTGCGAGGAAAACACTTGTTCAACACCCCTCACGCGGCATGCGTCACGCGCATTGGTAGTTCACACCACATGAGTCGGCTCTGAGTCTCAAACAGGGTTAGGGTAGGATTGGGTCTACTTCAGCAAAGAAGTCTGCTTGTCCAATCAGAAATTGCGGTTGCAGAGATATCAGCTTCTGAAAAGCGTCGTGACGGGTTGGGCCGGGCCGGGTCGCTCATGATAAGATTGTCCCCATATACCACGGAAGGATGAGCTCGCGCTCGTTCGTAACTATCTGATTATTTTTGCTTATCTAGAGAAAATGGAGAAATACCCCAAAGTGGCAGCACACTGGACCATAAAGCACGCGGACTCCGTGGTATAGCCAGGAATAAGAGAATAACATGTTATTCTCTTATTCCTGGTATAGCTACGACTTTCCGCTAATTTTCTGTGATTTTCAGCGTCCGCGGCAGCCGAAACACTGAAAAACGCAAGCTAAACATGCCTAGTGTTTACTGTCCACTGGCGGAACAGCGGAAATAGCTGGTCCGTACGAGCTTTTTCCGCAACTGAACGCCACGTAACCGCGAACAGGGAATGTTTATCACGTTAACAGTGGCAAATCTATGCAAGATAGAGATACAAGTTTTGCACAGCATGTTCTTGCCGCTCTACAATTTAATATGTTAAAAGTTTCGTGGTTCTAAACTAACATCAATTCGTCGAAAAATGACCATCAAGCGTTGCGAGCAAGGTCAGGCTGTAGGGACAGTCCGCGACAGGCGGAATTCAGCAGGGCGGAATCTTACGACCAGACAGCGCCGAATCCGCCGGAACAAGGACGATATTCCGTTGTGTCGTCGATATTTTCCGAGGCGGAATTTCGCAGTGATATTGCGCGCCGAATGCCAAGTGTCCTGCCGCCTTAACCGTGATAGTGACAATGTGTTCTCATAACACTGAACGACTAAGTTATTTAGGTACGTGAGGCATATTCAGGGACGCGTACAAAACATTCGGGCAACTACATGGCAACTACCAGGTCAATGCCATATTTAAGAATAAATATTTAAATTGTGACCTCAAATATGACCTTTAATTTAACCTCAGATCACAAAAGTATATTGAATTTTCCTCTCAGAAAAGTTAGACCTATCCACTGACGTTTACTGCATCTCGGTATCTTTACCCAGTCCAAAGAAACATAGATATATGTTCCCAGCGCCGCCTACCGGAGATTTATGCCAAGCTTAAAAGTACTTTCATAGGCAATGCACAAGTTTTAAAAATTGTGTTTTAAAGCTTGTGTTTAAAGCAAAAGATAAAAAATGTTTTTAAAGCAAAACCTCTAACTTTTTTCTATTGATAAGGTACTGGAAGTTTGGGGACAATAGCGTTGTTTGTTTAGGAGATATTGCAAAATAACGGTAAGAGGGCTATAAATAGCCCCCCCCCGTAAGTCGCAGGTTCAGACATGGTTATCTAACTTTCTATTTAAAGTCTGTCTGTCTGTCTGTCTGTCTGTCTGTCTGTCTCTGTCTGTCTGTCTGTCTGTCTGTCTGTTCTGGTCTGTCTGTCTGCCTGCTCCCTGTTCTAGTTGTCTGTCTGTCTTCTGTCTGTCTGTCTTGTCTGTCCTCTCCTGTCTGTCTGTCTGTCACGCACTGTCTGTCTGCTCCAGTCCTGTCTGTCTGCTGTCCTGATCTGTTGTCTGTCGCTCTCTGTCTTCTCTCTGTCTGGTCTGTCTGATCTGATTCTGTCTGTCTGCTCCTGTCGTCGCTGTCCTTGTCTTCTGTCTAGTCTGTCTCCTGTCTGTGCTGCACTGCATCTTCTGTATCTGGTCTGGTCTGTCTGTCTTACTGCATCTGTCTGTCTGTTCTGTCTGGTCTGTCATGTCTGAGCTTCTTTCTGTCGACTATGCTTGTGCGCTGTCTCGTCTTGTCTCTCGGGCCTGTCAGTCTGTCTCGTCTGTCTGGCCTCTGAATTCTGTACTGTCTGTCTGCACTCTGCTCTAATCTGTCTGGTCTTCTGTCGTGGCTTGTCTGTCTTTGTCCTGTCTGTACTCTGGTCTGTCTGCTGTCTGTCGTCTGTGCTGTCGTCCTGCTGTCTGTTCTTGTCTGTGCTGTCGTGTTCTTCTAGTCGTTGTCTTGTCCTGTCTATCTGTCTGTTGTTGTTGCGCTGTCTGTACGTCTGTCTGATCCTCGCTCTGCTCTCGCTCTGTCTGTCCGTCGTCTGTCTCGTTTGCACATGTCACTGTCATAGATCTGTACTGGTTGTCTGTTCTGTTGCTTCTGCGCTCTCGATCTGACTCTGTGCTCGCGTGCGTCATATACACTGTACTGTCTGAGTCTTGTACCGCTGTACAACTACAGTTCTGTCTGACGTCCGAGTCTGTCATGTCTGATAGTACTGTCAGTCTAAGTTCACTCCATAGTCTGCATAATGACTATGCTGCGTACTGATCTAGAGAGGCTGTGGTCATGTCATGTTTCTGTCTGCTTGTCGTGTCTGATCATGCTATTCTGTCCTTCTCTGTCATTGTCTGCGTCTGTATACCACCTGTCTGTCTGTCTGTCTTTGTCTGCGGATCTAGTCTGTCATGAATGTCTCGTCTTTCTGCTCCTCGTCGTCTGTTCTTGTGCTGTCTGTCTTGGCTCTGATATCTGTCTGTTGCTCGTCTGCTCTCGTCTTGTCTGTCTTGTCTAGCTGCTGATCTTGTCTGATCAGGGTTCTGTCTGTCCGTCTGATTCTAGTCTTCTGTCTGTCATGTCCTGTCTTGCGCTTCTCTGGTCTGTCTGCTGTGTCGTGTCTCGTGCGTCATGTCTGTACTGCGCGTCTTGTTTCTGTCCTGCTCTGTCTGGGTCCGTCTGTCTGATCTCGTGCCCAGTCTGATCTGCACGAGTACGGTCCTGATCGATTCTAGTCTGTCCTGTCTGTCGTACTGTCTGTCTGTTCGTCATGTGCTGGTCTTTATTCGTTCTCGAGTTGTGCCTGGTTCTGTCTGTCGTCGCTGTCTTGTCTTGCATGTCATGCTCTGTCTGTCTGAGTGCTGATCCTCGTCGTGCAACGCGGTACATCTGTCTCGATTCTCTGCAGTTGCTCTCGTCTGCTTCGTTCGCATACTCGTCAGTCTGTCTGTCTGTCTGTCTGTCTGTCTGTCTGTCTGTCTGTTCGTCATTTAATTGTTTCCTTATACGTATTATAAGTACGAAAAGTTATGTAGTTTCGACACATTAGCATTGAATAGTATCCAAGAAATCATTTTGCAGATCGCGTGACAACATGTGTGTTCGGCTCTCTACATTTCCCAACATCAAACTATGCTCCTACAAGAAAAGATAATGTCTGACTGTGTTATAAAAAAATAACACAACACTACTTCCACCGATAATACCACTGTCCGCCCTCTGATGAGCGAAACTTGAACTATACGCAACCAGCGAGGCACGGGTTGCGGTTTGTGCACACCAGCGCAACCTATATATAATATTTGCTCAATGCGCACACCAGCGACACTTATAGCACGGAGAAGGGGTTCAGCAGTAAACGTAAAAAATATAGCCGTTCGCACCGAATTGAAAAGTCTTAAAGTCACAAACCACGATCCCTTCACAGGTGAGTACCTCGGTAGTATGACGAATAGAAAACGTAAAAATGCAGTTTGCATGCATAGAACGTCCAGCGGAGCGGACGGGTTAGCACTAACTAGTCCTTACAGTGTCATTTGCAGGGAAGTACCTACTTTAGTCTGAATAATTACAAATGACTTCGGGACCAAAAGGGAATTAACCACGGAAGGGTCAATTTTCGAAGCCAATTAATCAGACTACAAGTTATAATAGTTAAAACACCCCTTCACCTGTATTGGCTTGGCATTTTGAGCGATTTGGCTAAACGTGGCGCAAATCGTGCAGTCTCCCCAGTCCCTTATGTTTCTTGAAAATTTGCCATTAGGAAATGGTCAATCGACGAGTTGTGTTTGTATACAACTATTTTAATCAACTTCCCATCACGTTGATAACAAAACTAAAATATCAATAAAATCGCTTCAAAATGTTGCAGAAGCTGAATAACGTTGTATGTACAGAGAAGACCTTATGTTTTGTCCACTTCATCGACACCACATCTGTCTCTGTCTCTGTCTGTCTGTGCTGCACGCAGTGGAATCTAATGCAATTACTATAGCCCACGCCCCTGGTATCAGGGGCGAAGGCATACATAGTTTTATTAGATTTCACTGCGTGTAGCACCGACAGACAGCACCGATGGACAATGTTGACATTGAATTAACCCTCGCTCGGGTTGGGCGAATTCACTGCGTGTCCGGGTAGGGGGTAGGACCCCTTGGCGTTTCTCTCCTTATTGAGTCTGCACACAAAAAGCTTTGATTAAAAAACGATTGTGCTGCTTGTGACGAGAGTAAGCCATTGACATATGATTTTAAGATCCTGGGTCAATAGGTGACCTCTGAGGTCATGTCAAAGACCAAAATGTCACAAATCGTAAATGTATAAGAATTGAATACTGATCGAGCTAAAATGGTAAAAGAACATCTTAGTATGCTTAATGCATGCCAAATTTGAAATCAGCGTAAAAATACTTAAAAACTGCCAAATTCCAAAAAGGTCATTTCAGGTCATCTGAGGTCAGTGACCTCGGTTGACCTTTGGAAGCACATGACCCCAGTGAAACATATAATTATGTGAAATGGCTCCAAGATTTGAAATCAGCGTCAAAAACTGTCCTAAAAGCGGCCAGAAGCCAAAAAAGTAATCGGAGGTCATCGGAGGTCAGTGACCTCGGTTGAACTCAGAAAAGGTCAGTCGAGGATACACTCTCAGCATAAGACACATCTCTGTCACCTGAAAACACCTTTGAATTTGTTCCTGAACGTCAAACACTCGGAAACTGCACATGCAACCAGGATCGACGCTACGGGACGCCAGTTTCGCCTGACATGACCTTGAGAAACAGGTCATAGGTCACGAGTCATAAAAGTTGGAAGTTCAAAGTTTTCCAAGTATATGTCAAATTGTTCAAAAGTAGGGTTCTGAATGTTTCATTGTGATCGGTTACAAACTACGCGAGTTATTTTGGAAAAACCGATGGAGTGGCATCCACCCCCTACCCGGGCGGGAGTTAAACGGGTGTGCTTAGGCTAGGCTTTTTAAGTATATTTTCAAAGCAAGCTTCCGGCAGACGAAAGCAAACATTGTCCAGAGAAATGCAGGCTGTATTTGAATAGTGCACTGAAAGGACTGCTACTAGCCGTTTTCACGAAAGATTTGTTCGCCGGGCACATAGTCATCGGGTGGTGTCGATGAAGTGGACAGAACATATGGTCTACATTGTACATACATACATACACGGCTGGGGCAAGTCTACGCTACGATGGCATCCAGGGAAGCCAAGTGGTCGCCGGCAGCCGAAAAGTTGTTGAGCAGGGGAGACGATGACGTCAGAGATAAGTTATTGAGTTGTTGTAGAGCGAGAAGTTGTTGAGCGGGGGAGGGGGTTGAGGGGTAAAATAACGAGAACAACTGAACACGGATTAGCAGCCTTGTTAGTCAGGAAAAAATGTGGGAATGTTCCCTCCTGGCTAAACAATGGAAGGATACGTCTCTGGTCCCCGTGGCCTGGTACACGAAATCCAATAATGGATTCCCGGGACAGGGGACGCGTCCCAGCCTTCCTCGCCTCGTCCCCGCCTCCGCCCATGGCATGTTTTACGACATAATCACTTCAGTATAACAATGAGCTGATCGGCACAGGTCAGCCCCGCTGGTGGCAATCCCTCCCCAGGAAGCGTCACGACCTGGGAAGTTAGGCAGGCCGTCTGGGTTATAACAGCCGGCACTGACTGGCAGCCGTCAGTTGAGTCGTGGCAAACCGGTGTTCTGGGCTGCTACTGGGCATCGCGCGGCTGCGAGCTTGTCAGACGGACGGCACGGCACACGGAGACATGAAGGTGAGCTCAGAGACGACCTAGACCTAGACGGGATGGAGCTAACGACCAGCCCAGCCGAGGTTAGCAGTCGCAAATCGTGGGCATTGAGCTGTTCGAATATCTCATGAATGACTGATGCCAAGTGATTACAAATGTATACTGACTGACGGGTGATATTTGATAAAGTTATTCAATAATATCCGGATTACATACATAAGTTCTCAGTGAACTACATTGAACACATTTTTTGGAATGGGTTGATATTATTGAAGCATATTGATGCGGGCTACTCACCTTACTGATTTGTCTTCAGCAGTCAAATTTGTAAAACTACTCTAACTCGATCGCAAAACACAAACTGAGTTGCACATTATTATTTACGATTGCCTCACGCAGTTCAGTAGCTTATGTCTGTCCTCGAGACGGTTATAGTTTTAACTCCGGCAATAGTAGGTCAAACATTAAGGAATACTAACCAGGAAAAGACAGCCTTCCTGTTAGGGCAATGTGACTGGCGCCAGCGGTCCACAAAGTCACACAAACACAAAACACAAACGGCCTGATGCTTTGATGAGGCCGCCAAAAATGTAACGTTTGAAATATGATAAAATTGACGGCAGTTATGATAGTGCTGCTGGCCAAGCTGCTTTAATTGCAGAGTTATGTTGTTTAGAGACAAGTTGTTCACTAGCGATCCAAGGGGCGGCAAGGGGTTTTAGCCCCCCCCCATTATCGCCTGTGAAATCGGCGAAGGTTTGACATATTTTCCAATTGTAGAAGGAAATCGGAATAAACTTTTACAAAGGCATGTTTGCTTTAAACCGTTTAATAAGGTACAAGGAAGCCAAATCCGATGACATTTTCAAATTTATGAAAATACTTTTTTTAATTTAGCCCCTCCCATTTGCCCACGTTCTGGATCCGATAGTGGCCATTGTTTGAAACGTATCGTTTCATATGCAAATTGTATACTACCGTTGTTATATCCCCCGAGTACCGCGTTGAGCTTGCCAGAGGCTAGCCAGTCTGGGACCCTTTACCAAACCTAAATAAAGAGTTCCCAAATGCGGGCCCGACCGGCGCTGATGCTGCTGAGTGCAAGCCGCAAAGCGTTCGACTGCAAGAAAAAGACGTTCGCTCATACGGTCTATCAACTATTAATGAAATACGTCCTCAGATTATTGCGGCTTATTTTTCGTGCACGTAAAACAAATGATCAGTGTTCGGGGAGTTTGCGTTAAGCTCGTATTGACCTCGGGGGGATACCGATATTGCACCCATGAACGGCCTTCCGATAGCTCAAAATGCAAATTGTGCTATCAACGGGGAAACTTTAGCTACCAAGTAGCCCATACAACATGTGTCGAATGACTTTGGTAGATCTATTACGCATAATGATCTTTTGTGACCTGACTTTGACCTTGTCCTTTTTGCCAACAATATCACTTTAGCTCATTCCAAGAATGTGAAATTTTACAACTGGAGCACTTTGGGTGATGGATGGTTCGCAAATTTAAAGGCTTTGCATGGAAAGTATAGGCTATTAACATTAAATTTTACCCTTTGACCTGACCTTGAACCTGATTTATGTAATATGAATTCGAGATTAAAAGCTGTTAATGTGTTATACGCCGTCTTACTGAGAGCTTTCGAATTGCCGCCATGCGCGTTTTTGCTGGCCATCATTGGTTACGAAGATAAGAAGGGGCAAACATGTTGACTCCCCCGGTCATTATCTGGCAGAATTTCCGTCGCCGGCTTCGGGAACGGCGCTACGGAGAGGCGGCCCGAGTCAAGTGCCCCGCCTCGTGGCGACGGTTTTTCAGGTTGTCACTCCAAATAGGGCTCATACTTTGGAGTCATGGCTCTATTCGGGACTCAGGCTCTTCCTAAGGACAGAGAAAATGGCCTCTGGACCATGTTCCACGCGTATGTGTGTACCATGTAACCTGCCCTGCCGTCTTGGTGTTCATGTCTTGACCGTTCCCGATGGCCGTGAGAGATCGAAGCGACCGTCCCCGCTGCCCATCGGACGAGCTGCCGTCCGGGCACGATGTTCGACGTCCGGCAAGGTTCTGGCAAACTGTCTCTAGGAACGCAAGTCGTCTCGTCGCCTAGGCCCGTGGACCGGGCCGAGGGCCAACAGGCCGAAGTGCGGCACCGCCCCTGGGCTTGCCCGCTCGAAGACTCGCAGCCGGCAGAGACCTCAGGAGTTCCAATCAGCGCCAAAATCGCTGCCAGAGGAGGCCCGAGAGGCGGACGCTAGAAAGGGCCGTGAGTGTACTCCGAGCTCGGTGGTGAGCAGACCGGAAAATTGTGAAGTGGTCGAATGACCCTCACATGGCGCGCAGGAGGGTTGATGGATGTCTACCGTCTTGCACCCGGCCCCACCTGGGACATGACCTTCATGCGGCAGACACGATAAGGTCACGATAGTTGCTCCCGACATGAAAAAGTAGATGAATAGTGGTAATTGCATGCGGAGTGAACACATACATCACGCCCTATTCCCCTGGACCACATCTAAGAGCCTCGCACGGGCGGGTTGCACGCGCCGCTGGACAAAGGGCGCCTGCCCAGAAAACACCACCCTGACACACGGCCACCCCAGTGCATGCGACCATGCGCAGCGAACGGAACCGAGACGTCCCTACCTCTGCCCAAGCGACTCTCTCTACGCTGCAAAAGTGCACACGAAGAATTCGGACAATCGTCAAGCGAAGTCAGCTACGGACTGATCAAACTAACCACCCTGTGCACGGGCATGCAACATACAAGCCGCAGAGCCGCAGAGTTCGAAGCAACCGCCGCCAAGGACCCAGCACCGGACATCCACGTCCGACAGACACCAGAGCACGAGACCAGAACATGACACGCCATGGCCTTCGTACAGGGACGCCGCTTTGGTAGACTGTGCATCGCAGTCTGCCTTGGCTAGAACAGCCCCAACCCGCATCCAGGGACAACCAACGGCAGAAGCCCGGATCCCGGAGCCGTTCGTAGCGAGAGAGAAGCGCACGACGGCTTGGGTCAAGAGCGACCCGGCGCGAGATACCCCACACGGGCAGCCCAGCGTCTGGCGGATGACCAGCGCCGGACTCCAGAGTGGGCTTAACCACTCACAAGGAACCGAAGACATGATTCCGACAGATGCGGTGACGAGACTTACCGAGAGTGGGATCCGGAGAGCCGTCGGGATGCCGCCGATCCCGAGAAAGAGGAACCGTCCGCCGTCGGCGACAGGACCGAACTCCTTATGCTCGTCTGCGGCGGGTCCCGGCCGGCTCCCCTGATGTGAAGGCCGGAGCGCGGCCGTCCCGGAGACTGAGAGAGTCTCAGCTGCCCCACTCAAGTGTGCGATCTAGAGAGAAATGCGGGAGCCGAAGCGTTCACCTAGAGGCTATCAGGCGTCACGACCTCTGAGGCCGAGCTCCTGGGTGTGAACAAGTCGGGCAGGCGGAAAGCGACGGAGCAGAAAGAGAGAAGGCTGCGACCTACAGGCCGTTTCCGTCGACGTCGAAGAAGAAGCTCCAGCAACGGCGGCATTCGTGGCGTCGCACACCGGAGAACCTAAGTCAAGTCAGCTCTTGCACCGCGCGGCTCCATAGTGGAAGCCGGATGGGACGGGCGTATGGAAGCGAAAAGTACCGCTTGGAGCGCTGGCTACAGAAGAGGAGTCCCGATGCGCCGCTTCAGCGAAAGCCACAATCTCCAGCACAAAGACCGGTGGCCTTGCGCCGTCATACCCGAAGACCCTCAATCCCAGCTTATGCCGACGGCCCGGCCAGCAGGCTCGCCAGTTGCGCGTGACGGTCAGCATCGGCCCAGCTCGCCGCAGCAGCAAAACCGCGGGCATGGCGCGGCAGCACGCCCATTCGCAACAGCGGCAGAGCGCCCAGAGGCTCTTTCGCAGGCCGTCGACGCTCTGAAGCCGCCAGGGCCTGCCGGGGCCCGCTGCCGCATTCGCTCCGAAAGGGCCCCACGCACACGCGGACGCTAGCCGAGTCACGGAGTTTGGGCCGGCTGTCACACGACGCAAGCTTACGTGGAGGGAGCAATAGCGTTCCCGAAGGGCTATGTCGAACTCCCGAGCGTGGTCCGGCATTGATCCAGCAGGCGCCTGCGAAGACAGAGGGCCGACACCAAGCCACCCACGAGTGAGACACGGCCAGACGGTGACATGCCGGGCTGAGCAGCGGCCCTGCCTCGGGCTCCAGGCCCAGGCCATAACCTGAGGACACGCTTTCCACCGGACGCCACAAAGCGACGGCCGGGCGCCGGAGCCATAACGACTCTGTAGCGAGAGCGTTCTGGCGCCCGTGTTCCGCTCAAGCTGCTTCCGGGGCGTGAGGACCACGCACGCGCATCAGTCGGCATAAAAGGTAGAGCCCGAGACCCCGCCGCCGGCGCCGAAGAGGGTCCTCGGGTTCCACGGGGCCGAAACGGCTGTTGCGTAGCCAGAGAGCAGGCCAGATATAAACGCTGGAACTCACCAGTCAACAGGCAATGGACGAGGTAGGCTGTGCTGGCGCGCCCCACGGCAGTACCGTGGCTGCTCCTACAGAAGCATGGCCTAAAAGCTACCATGAAAGAATGTACCGCGATTCGACATTGCTAGCTATAGAGAAGCAAATGTAGTAGCACCATTTGATTGTGCGTACACGATATTGTTTGTGTTTGTAATGAGAGATGGTCTCACCCTTGTGTACATACAACAGCACGAAAATAGAGACGATACAAGACCTTCAGAAAGATGATTGAGAGGAAGGCTAGAATGACGGTATCACACTGTCCCCGAAGTTGGGCTCTCAGTGCACGCCCGCATGACCAGCAATACATGTTTACACGCAGCGCACGAACACGAGGATATTAGGTTGGTGCAGAGTGTTCATATAGTGACCTGTATGTTCATGACATTGCCTCTCTGGTACATAGTATATCTTTCCGATGTATGACTTGCCCCACTCACACAAGATGTATATCAAAATACTTATGAAGCACGCCCGAATGATGTGCTATGTCTGCATTCAAGCCTAAGGTTCATCGGGCAAAGGTTCTAGTGAGGGGGTAGGGTGGTGGCGTCGCACTCTCACAGATAGAGCAATGGAAACCATGACACACATCCACAACGGTTCATTTGTTTTGAATACGAGCACCTAGCGCGGAACCAGATACAAACCCTGTTGGGAGGGTAACTAGACCCAATGAGGTGACTTGACGACTCTATGATTATGCAGGGTAGTCAAGTAAGGTCGTGACAGAAGTCATTATTTCTCTCCGTGATGCAGAGGAGATTCGTCATGTGTGCTATAGTGGGTCTAGATGATGACGACGTGCTTGATTAAGCCACCTGATCTAACACAGCTCATCTACACATAGCCCACATATACGGACCTAACTCACAAGTCGTATCTTTATGAGAATCACAGAACCGTGGGGGACTCTTTGAGGTATAGCCTACGAGAAAACCAACCATGTGATTCATCGTAGTTTCAACATGACCACAACGTCAGACTATTTCATAGTCGGTTTGTCCATCAAAACACTATTCACAACACATAAGAGATTTGATACCGACCTACTTAGGCTGCATCCATGGTTACCGAATCCATAATATTCATTCTCGAGCGCTAGCGTCATAGAACTGCACAGCCCGTACAAGACCGGCAACTGAGTCAGGACTCAGGTGACTCGCACGGGCACGATGTTGTTCACGCCACTATAAGCTTTGATATTTCCTCCAGCGATACATCCACCCTCCAGCACTGTGGTCCAGACTTCTATATATTCACTATTTAATACAATCTTGAACAGGCAGTGTCACTGCTGCAGATCAGATGACGTAAGCGCGGTCACTCTCTAGTCTCAGTTCTCTTGGGAAGTAATGTAGAACCAGCATATGGTGCTACTCCGTCAACTCTCCTCGACCTCCTAGTGGACAATGTGTAGCAGACTGTTGGATAATTCCATGTCCACGTTTTACGGAGACGCGCACAGACATACTCTATAGTTTCTACACCTAGCGAACCTGTCCGAGCTGGCCTATGGTCACTCCAAGGAGTGGATTGACATAGCACACTCCTACAGGCGTGACGAGTTTTCGGCGCCAGCGTCTCATAACCATGCAGAGACGAGCTCAACGAGAGCTGGAGATGAGCAGAGCGGTTCTTCAGGGGGTATGTCCATGTGCGGCACGGGCGCCACGCAGCTTATACCTGGGGGACGCTCGTGAGGTGTTACTCATTATGGAGTCGGCGCGACGCTGTGAAATGTATATTGACTTTGAGCGAGCCCTTCTCAGCCAATGTTGGAGCCAAGACGTGTACGGACTGACGCTTTGAGCGCTTGCGAGCGACTGAGATTGCTATGGCCTTGAGAGAGATTCTTGTTTCTAGCTTTAAGAGGGATGAATATCTCATGCAGCCACTACCGCCTCTGATTCTCTTAGGAGGCTCACTTGTATGGTGGTTCTCCTAGCTGAGCACTCACGCGGACGCCTAGGTTACGCGTCCAGTGCTCCCAGGGGGTTGTTCTATACCATACGTAGCGGAATCGTGAACTCCCGTTATCATAAATCTGGGAAGATTATCTAATCCCGCCTTTGCAGAGAGGACGGAGCTCAGGGTATGTGAACGCTGGAGACGTTTGAAGGCGCGCGCACCAAGAAGTAGTCGCCAACGTTGTGTCATGGGAGGCTGCTAGGTCCATGAGAAATTTGTTCGAGACGAGATCAGAGCGGAGATATTACACCTGATCGACAAGTATATATGTCGGCGTATATTACGTCTATTCAGTTCAGTCTATATCTGTCCCCTGGTTCGGACATGACCTAGTTCAATGTATTGAACGTTTTGGAACCCTCACTAACCATGTGATTCGCTCACTACGCGCCGTCTAAAGAGTCAGATTATGGACTAGCTCTACCAGGTGTCCAGCTGTCCAGCTTCTACAGGAAGTTAGCGTCAGTGTCATCGTTTTATCGCGCTCTCGCGAAGGGTCGCCGATCTCGCAGATGATACGAGTGAAAATATGGCGGCTGGGCCTGTAGACGATCCGGCGCGAGCTCCTGCATAGCGCGAAGGCACGCTGGACCACTAGCAATTACTGTACGGCATCGGACTTCATATATCAACGAGCCATCGCTAGCGTCGGTCCTGCACTCTGAGCGCTCCCGTCTGATCCCTGCAAGACGCAGCAGCTCAGCGGAAAGCATCTTCGAACCGGACTCACTAGCTCGGCCGCACAGCCCAGCTCGTCAGCGTGTTACAGCCGCTCAGTTTAGTGCTAACGTTCGACCAGCAGACTATTTCCAGACCATCTTGGAGCCTGCACCAGGATGGAGCACCGCATTAATAGGGACTTCAGTTGAGAACAGGCTGCGCCAACCAGCTCGTCCTCTAAATGACGAATATCGATAATGTTTACTCCGTATTTTTCAATTACTCACGAGATTTTCCTCGGTCTGACTTTTTCACTATGTGTGTCTGCGCACACAAAATGAATGCCAGGAACCGTAAATCAGGGCATATCTCTCACATCAATTTTACATAACTTTGTTCCCAAGGTGCTATAATTCCCATTTAAACCAGTTTGTGACGCAACCTTCGTACTTATATGGCTCACTTTTAGACGTGGTGATTTGTAATTATAGTGACGTCCAGCGCGTTCGAGCTTTTAAATGTGCCCTAAGCCCTCATTATTTCATCCGTGCACTTTTATGTTTTACCAAAGTGTCGAAGGGAGCCTGTCCGCATCTGCACACGCCTTTTAAAACAATCGACATACATGTTTGATATCAGGATGAATATCCGAACACAGTCCAGACCATTTGTCATTCTGTGGCAAACTTGATTCTAGTTGCAAGCTGTTATCGTTAGACTCAGGGTATCATAGATTGGGTCGAAAGTGTGAAGCCTGGTGTGTTGGCCCTTTCTGCACTCGATGTGCGGTGTTTTTTGCAGTGTGCTTATTGGCGACATCAGCGAGGAGCCTGGCCGGCCCGGGCCGGGCCCCGTTGCTGCGCCTGGCCGGGGCAGGCCGAACTGAACGCTGTGGTGTTATTATTTATTTGATCCAATCTCACACGCCACGCGCTGGGCATCGATTCTAATGACTAGGAGCCCGGCTGCTGGAGGGTGTGTAGCGCTCGCGCGCACCATGTGCATGCCTCCACCCAGTTCAGGCCCACCCCGTCACCGTCCCCGTGTCTACACGCTCCGACCACGGCCAAATACCCAATAGATGGCCGCCCTGCGGGGCTGGTCAACCCCACCCGCGGGCTCGCACCCTCCAGACCGCACTGCGGCCGCGTGACATGGTCACGAGTGCGACCAGGGCGAGCTGCCACGCCCGTGGAAGCGTGGACGATAAGAGCCTGCGGGAACCTCTCCACCCCGCGAGGCCATACCTATCGACATGACCCACGGGCGTCAACGGACGTGCGCGACCGATAACCACGCGCCGCGGCGACTTCTGCTCCCGGAGGGGCCTGGGCCATGCTCGGAGAGGACGCAGTATCTCCCGTCCGGGCTCACTGAGGCGGGAGCCCAGTACGGCCATCCTATTTATACTCCGTTGTCACTCCTCCAAACTGAGGCTCCTGTCGCGACAGGCACCTGCCCGCACCCGGCCTCCTCCGACCACGGCACACGGCCCCACCCGGCCTCCTCCGCCGCGGCCACTAGCGGCTGCCCACCACACGCCGCCTACTACTCCTTCACCGCACGGCTCAGGAGCCACTGCGGACGCAGAAGCACCACTCTCGGCCCATCTCCGACCGCGGGCCACAGAGTGACACCTCGTCTGGACCAGCGACGCAGGCAGACCTGAGCTGGAGCGTTGTTCCTACCTAGCATTAATGTCGGTATGCAGTGTGAGGCCGACCTCGCTAGCCCTCGGGGTGCCGCCCGACGTTTTCCGTGCCGTCTCACCCAACCCGGTCTGGCTGTAGGTTGCACTTCCGTTAGACGGCTCCCATCTTCTCGTGCGAGGGCTGCCCCGCGGCGCGCTCTCGGTCTACAATGTGTCAACAGATCGCAGTCGCCGGCGGGTGAGTGAAGTCGGTGATGTTTCTGTGAAACTCGCCCGCCGTGAAGTGTGGGATTATCACGATATTGATATCGACCGGCGAGCCATTGTGAGAAGGACTGCAGTCTTATATCCCGCAGGGTCATAATCCCGTAAATACACTGGCGTATTCCATCAAATATATGATGTTTTGATCAACGATGTGTCTCAACACAATATAAATGGACCTGCCACTTATCTCCTGCTCTTCTCCATTCAAACCCCAAACGGTCTATGGTATAATTACAGAATACCCAATACAACTTCACCTGTAATGCCTTTCACTCACACTCAATAAGTCGGACTCAGTTATATTTCACGATTATTGGAGCTAAGCACTCTGCATTACCTGGTTTCAATATACCACAATTTTTCATAATCCTCGGGCGACCCCGAAAACACCTAAAGTATATAGCCTCTAAACATTACTCAGTTCATCTCTAAAATATTTACACTTATTAAGTACGCAAAAGGTGTGCATATAGCCCACTCAAAGTTGCGCAGGCCACGCCAGCAATTATTAGTGTTATTTATGACAGCGCTGTGGAAATACAGGTCACTTCTAGCTGTCTTCAGACGCCACCAAGTCGCATGTCGGCCAGGATCGAATGCTATCTATAATACTATCGGACGTCTGAGTGCTTCAGGAACTTCGCGTGATTTTTGTTCACTGCGCTCGTTTCCGCTTCGACGATGCAGATCCAGCTCTCGGAGTTCTAGGGCTTCCCGGATCCAACCTTGGAGCTCAAGTAAATCGTCGTTCAGTCCAACATTTGAACGCCTGTTAGGTCGGAGACTATTCGTCGCACGCCTTCATGTGTGCCTCTTGGGCCTTTCAGCAAGTTACTGGTGTCGGTGTTGATCGTCTATGTGCTCCTCGAGAGTTCAGCAGCGTTCATGGTTCTGGGTCATGCGCCTAGAGATCACGTGTTCATAGAGCTGCTATGGACAGTTCTGAGCGTCGGGTCAGGTCAGGCGGCCTGGTTGTTGTGTCATTCCTAAATGCGTCAGTGCTCCGAGTCGGTGCGAGACTTCTCAGTTGGTCCTATCGAGAATCAAGTATTATTTGCGCGTTCAGTATACTTTCCCGCGTCCTGAGTGAGCTAGATATTACGCGTGATGCGTCATAGCCACGTCTATTTCGCAAGTATCGGATGTGGCCTGGTGACGCTTCAGTCACTCGGGTGCGAAGAGTGCACGCCACTTCGATCCGCTGTTCTTTATGATCCTGACCCGTCTAAGATTCTGCTGTTGCCACGCAACATGATTCTCCGCAGTCTAGCAGAGCGAGCTGGCAGCGTCCCTCAAATGATCCGAAGCTTCAGAATCGGGTTCAAGGGTCACGAGACTGTTCGGTAGGACTGACGAATCACCCTTGACCAAGGTGCTCCATGTAGGTTAATATGCTTCCGCAGGACATGCTCGAGACTCGGGACAAAGCTCATCCTGAGCCTCGTACTGCGCGGCTTTCTCAGATGCGGCCATCCACCCTAGGAAGATACTCACAGCTTCTTTAGCTACGTCCCTTATCTGGTCAGTGAATCCGTGATTCCGGATGCATGATCGGGCACTATCAGGCAACTGCTGAACGTCCACATCCCAAACTGAGACATCCACTTGCTCCTCTGCCAGCACGCCGAGACTCGCCGGCCGGCCGACCGAAAACACACGACGACGAGCGTGACCTCGCGTTACGGTCTGTAAAACGGCCCCTGTGGCGCCGAGGCCCACAGCGGGTCAGAGCCAGGAGAGAGCCACCTGCTCCCACTGGGTTCGCAGTGTTGCCGAACAAACATCGCACAACACGGACACATCGGTCCGCAACCATCAAGCAATACCTCAACATACAATCTGCTCGAAGCAGGGCCGCCCCTGACACCAGCCGATGTCACGAGGTAGACCCAGAGAGATTAAATCTGTGGGGTGGAATCCATCCGGGGTCTTGAGACAAGCTGATCGCTATTAGTACCAGTACTCGACGCGAACTGTCACCGCCTCAGGCGTGGATCAGGGTATCGACATTGTTGTATGATCCATCGCATCGGATCAGCTACTCTCAGACTGAATTATGTCTCGTGACGGAGAGAAGCAAGTACATCGATGCACCAGTGGAGAGCCTGTTCCAGGTTTATTGGTAACGACAATATCTTGTATTAACATCGCCCGGGACAGGGCCTCCGTACATTCATGGGGAGTGCACTGTGAGAGAACCTAAGGGATATGGTCCGGTTAGAGACTGAGAGTGCAGCCTCTCGAGGGATCACAGCAGAGGAGTGGAAATAAGGACAGGTGCGAAGTCGAGACGACGTCACTCATCGAGCTATAGTGAGGCATGAGTCAGAAGTCTCAAAACTACTATGCTCTGGCAAAACTAATGTCTTAATAGACTTAGCGTTGGTTTACCATTCCGGAAAATGGAAGTCGAGTTCGGAATTACACTTCGACGCACGTGCGTGAGAGCACTTGTATGTAAAGCTCGAATATCATTGTTTTCCGGAGATAGATTTGTCGGGAGCGCACGACCCTAATACAATGCTGTGGCTAGTAACAGCTGCCCATGGCCTGAGCCCCTATATACGTGTTCATAGACAGGCTGCGTTCGCGTCCTGAACTGTCGCGGGGTAGTGGCTTTTCGGGTGAACTATTCGCCGGAGGGTGGCCCAGAAGTGTTTTCCGGCAGCAGACGATGACTAGAGCACGGGGCGTAAGCCTGAACAATAGCTGATCGAACAGTCTCTTAAAACTATGGCACTGCTGAGGCTGACCCAAGTATTCCGGAGCTGGCTCTGTGGACGGCCGAGCAATCGGGCGTGGCGACGCGACACGAGTGCCGTTGAACCCAACGCCCCCTGAGTGACGAGGACCAAGAAAGGACGTCTGACCTCGAGCCTAGATGGACGATCTACTGTGTAGTGCTTTCGCGAAACGTGCCGCTCCCTGCCGCATCAACGTTGAAGTCGGCTCGAAGCAGACGTAAACGCAGCGCTGTGAGCGCCACTGTGCGGACTTGCTGACCACTTGTGTCGGAGTGGAGTGCGGCCAGACTGGATGAAGCTAGTGGTGGCCTGCGCGTGTTGTTGTCCCGAGTTGAGTGGCTCTGAAGAGCGGCGTATAGTTCCTGACTGCGATTGCATGGCTGTCTGATGACTAACGGGATAGTTGCGTGATAGCTCTAAGCAGATCTAATCCACAACTATGCGCCTATGTACCTGCCTGTTCTGAGTTAACTTACTCGAGACTGTGAGGCTGCGTTGCTTCTGGTATGCAAGCGGTGTCTCTGCACGTAAGTCGAGGTTATAGCTAACCATAGAAAGCTGGGCGTTGCCTTCTCGAGTGGTTAGGAACTTGCCGCTTTTTCCTCAAGCCGTAACTCTTGGCGGTGCGATCCTGGACTGGGACCGCATTTTGGGACCGCACCGTCTTGTGCGAGCTCAGGCGCATAGACGCTCCATCGGCCCGATCAGCCGCCCAGAGGTGCACAGACAGCTGGTTTACCCACTCTCAAGTATTGCCTTGCCGTTTGCAGGCTATGGAGCGCGCTAAACTTGAATATGAAGGACTGCCTGTTATAGGCGCCCAACTAACAAAGTGTGCTTGTGAGATTTGTGAATGCCGCATGAGATCTCCTGTGGCCCTCGAGCCCTGAGAGAGCCAAAATTAATATTTCCGCTCATGCCTGTGGGTAGTTAATGCTGTGTCTAGAAGCTTGGCGCTGCGCGGCTCCGGGGCTACGCACGTAGAGCGGAGCATAAATAGGTGGCTATCCTGTTTTTGAAGAATATGCAGGGAGCGCCAAAGACGGACTTCGAGGGCTGGGCCGTGCAGCCTCACCGTCCTCCCTCCCCACCACTCTCCCGCGTAGGCCGTCCTTCGGCGTAGCGCGGACTGGGAGCTGCGGGCCGCGGGGGCACGCTGGTGGCAGCGCCGACATAAGAATATTGCGGGTTTCGTCTGAACCGGTTAATTAAAATAACGACTCCACACCTAAAACGTTTGCCCTAGAAGCCAGCATATGACAGCCGGGGAACACCGGTAGCCTGACCTGGAGAAAGCTGTCTCGGTTACCAAGAAGCCGAGCCCGCTGAGAGAGATTATTTTGGCGGTGTGCGATAGGCAATAAGTAGCGCGGCGCAGAGAAATAATGAAGGCTGAAATGCGTTGCTGAAACTTGATCTAAGTCCGGCTGCCGTACTCGCTCCAGCAGTACAAAATAGCGACATCGTCGAACCACTGAGCACTCCAGATACTCAGACTGCTGCACACTAGAACTCTTCACACGCACCAATGCGATGCTGACCCAAGCAAAAACTTGAGAGATCGCCACACCACAGTAACGAGCATCGAACCTAGGATCCACAGAGACGCGTTGCTCCGAGAGCACAGAGACTGAACACTCTTGCACAGAAAGGGCAAGAAGTAAACAGCGAAAGCCCTGCGCTACTGCTCTGCACTCAGCCTCTGCTCAGGGAAGTCGCAGATGCCCGGGACCTGGAGGAGCACCGTCTGCATCTGGCAAGTGTGGCCTCTGTGATGGACGTCACGTGACAGCTAAGTGTCCTGGTCTTGATGGGACTTCCATCGACGACCGTCACGGTAAGATAAAGGCAGCTGGGCTGTGCTTTGTTTGTCTTCAGAGAGGTCATCTAACTGCATCATGTGCACAGAGTGTAAAGGGAAACATCATGTAGTGCTCTGTTTCAAAAGGCACGGAAGGGCTGCTGGTGTCAGGGGCCATGTCTCAGCCAATCAGAATGAGCCTATCTGTGATAATGTGCGTGAGAACGCGGAGGCTACACTGCGGAGGCTACGCGGAGGCTACACTGTCGTGTGCTTTGACAAAACAGTGTACTGTTCTGCCTTCTGCTCGCGTGTGGGTGCAGGGGGAGAAGGGCCCTGATCAGGCAACATTGTTGTTTGACAGCGGCTCTGATAGAAGCTATGTCACCTCCTCTCTTGTTAAACGGGTAGGGGCCAAGTGGTCAGGCGATCAGGAGAGCTCTTACGTGGCTTTTGGAGGAGGTAGATCTGGCACGTGCAGACGGAGCATGTATCAGATGACGGTGTCAGGGGTCAACCAGTCTGACCCCTCAGCTGAGGTGATCAGTGCACTGGAGGTTCCAGTGATATGTGCCCCCTTACAGCGTCCCTCCGTACCTTCCGAAACTCTAGACTTATTCAGAAGCCTGGAGCTAGCGGACCAGTATGACCCGGGTAGAAAACTGACGATAGACGTGCTGGTTGGTCTTGACACCTTCTGGCAGTTTATGAAGGATGACATAGTTCACTGTCCTGGCGGCCTTGTGGCTCAGAAAACCTCTTTTGGTTGGGTAGTCTCCGGCGCTGTGTCGTGTAGCAAACAGCAGCCGGCGCCATGTCAGCTTTTGTTGATGAATGACATATCGGAGTCGGCTCTTCGTAATTTGTGGGATCTAGATGTCATTGATGTTAAGGGAGATCGTGACGATGACTCTGCGGCGCTTTTGGATGATTTCGCTTCCAAAGTGGCGTACAAAGACGGCAGGTATGAGGTGGCCCTGCCATGGAAGCAAGAAAAGAGCCCGGACCAGTTGCAGGATAACCGCGGCGGTGCTGAGAGCCGTCTCGGCAGCCTGCCACGGAAACTCGCCAGAGACGAATCGCTCGCTCGTTCGTATAACGATGCTCTTAGCGACATGGAGAGTAAAGGTATAATCGAGGAGGTGCCAGCTGAGGAGATGAATAGTCCCAATTCCTACATATTACAATGCCTCATCTCGATCCAGTGGTTCGTTCGACAGTGAGTCAACAAGGTCCGGCCGGTGTTTGACGCCTCGGCAGTTGGGTCGAACGGTGTGTCTCTCAATGACTGTCTCGAGGCAGGTCCTTCTCTGATTCCGAGTCTGACGGACGTTCTGCTGAGATTCAGAAGGATAAGTATGCCGTCACAGGTGACATCTCCAAGGCCTTCCTCCAAGTCTCAGTTCAGCCAGGGAATCGAGATAGTTTGAGGTTCTTGTGGGACATGAATGGAAAGAAAAGAGCCATGCGCTTTTGTCGGGTTCCGTTCGGGGTCACATCATCTCCATTTCTGCTGAACGCCACAATCCAGCACCACCTCAGACTCTGTCCACAGACCAGGACTGTAGCCGAGCTTAAGGACAATTTGTACGTGGATGACTGGCTAACAGCATCCGACTCTGAGACAGAGGCTAGGGAGATGTTTCTGGAAGGAAGTGACGTTCTCTCCCAGGCAGGCATGACTCTAAGTAAGTGTCATTCAAACAGCGAACTGGTACTGGACAGTGTCAGTGCATCTCCAGAGACAGACAGGCTGAAGATACTAGGCGTTCGCTGGGACCCATTGGAAGATGTACTGAGATACGATGGGGTTTCTGTCCCATCTGATATAGTGCCAACAAAACGTGTCGTACTCAGCTTTGTTGCTAGATTGTTCGATCCACTGGGCTTCCTGGTCCCATTTGTGATGACAGCAAAAGTCCTCTTTCAGCAGCTGTGGCTGAAAGGACTAGTGGGAGTGGGATGATCCTCTTCCAAGTGACGAAGCAAGGATCTACCTGCAATGGGTTGCTGGAATTCCTCAGCTGCAGCAGCTGAAGATTCCTGGCTGCTACATGGGGAGTGGTATGTGCTGGTCCAAAATGCAAAATCTTGAGGTGCACGTTTTCGGAGACGCTAGCCAGAAGGGTTATGGCTGCGTAGGTTACCTCAGATATCCGCTACCCAGTGGAGGCTTCGATGTGTCATTTGTCCTGGCACGGGCACGAGTGGCACCTGTTAAAACCAGCACCCTTCCCCGCCTGGAGCTGCTGGCATGTGTG
Organism: Semibalanus balanoides; assembly: GCA_014673585.1. NCBI lineage: Eukaryota > Metazoa > Arthropoda > Thecostraca > Balanomorpha > Balanidae > Semibalanus > Semibalanus balanoides. The sequence continues at coordinate 32,765 of VOPJ01007285.1, forward strand.
CTGGTAGCTCGCATGACCGGTCACATATGCAAGGCTCTGAAGCTGTCTTCGGATGTGCGTGTCCGCTGCTGGACGGACTCTATTATCGCTCTGGCGTGGATTAAGAACGAGCCCTCGAAATGGAAGCAGTTCGTAAGGAACCGTGTCGTTGAGATCCAGGCTTTGACTGATCCGTCAGTCTGAAGCCACGCAAAAGGTGTGGACAATCCCGCTGACGCTGCTTCTAGAGGGCTGTTGGCGGACCAGCTGATCGAGTCTGATCTGTGGTCCCGCGTTCCATAGTGGCTTCGTTCTCCGCTTGAACAGTCCAACAGCTGTGGACTGTTCGTGACTAGTGAGGATGTGGCGGACGCCAGAGAGTCACCATCAGCGTATGAGCTTCTCAGCGGACAGTGTGGCTCGCCAGCAGACTCAAACGAGTCGCCAGCTGCACAGGCGACTTTGATGTCGCAGCCTGACTCGAACAAACCAGATTGTGTGTTCCCTCTTAAACGGTGGAGCTCTCTGACTAAGGCCGTCCGTGTTGCAGCATGGGTCAGGCGCTTCATCCACAACGTGAGACACAGTGAAAGAAGGTATTAAAAGTGTGGTGACGATACTGCTCTTGGTTTAGGAGATATTACCTAATAACGGGAAGGGAGCAAAAAATATATCCCAGTAATTCGCGGGTTAAAGGAATTGTGCCGCGCAGCGGCGATAAATTTAAAAATGCCTTTTGCCCCCCCCCAACTTCAAATGAGTTCCTACGCCCCTGCTTGTGACCTCTATTTTTGCTCGTTTAATCCCTCGCTTTACGGGGGGGGGGGCTTGACAGGGCTCTATGGTTTTCTGGAATTGCCTTTTACACATGCAGCTCATCTATAAGCTGGAATTTTTAGTAGCTGAGTTAACAACAATTGTACGTATGTTGTCAAAGTTTCGTTGACATTGGTGAAGCTAGGAAGATGACATTTTAGTGACGTCATGTTGGTGACAAACTATAAATGCTTGAAAAATCGTCGAAAATAGAGTTTTGCAGCAAATCGCAAACGGAAAACAGCAAAGATAGAATATCATACTTTTTGTAAATGGCAGTTTCGGATTCATTTTTTTTTACCTCTCAAAAAGTGTTTTTAAATCAATACGAAATCAAAATTTTAAAAGATGTTTAAAAACGTAGTAAATGTGAAATATTGAGTATGGACAAAACCCAAACAGAATTCAAAACAATATCTCTATTTTTGACTGAGTGATGGCTCCCCAAGCTAATAAAAGCGCATAACGTCATTTTTGGGTTTTACTTGTTTTGGCCAGATACGAACAAATCAATATCTTTTCTGTATTTCTGAGACAAAATTGGTATAGGAACATGCCTTTGTATTAACATTTATTCATTTTTAATTTAAAGGTTATTTGACAGAACAAAATTGCTATTCTGGACCTGGAGTTAAGGTCATTCACTTGACCTGTAAGGTCACCCGTTGACCTGCAGCCTAAAAATGGCATGCCGTTAGAATCCTCACATGACAGGCAGCATGCTGGTTTTTACCGCGTTGCTCTATTTTGCTTGGTTTGGAACTCTTAACCCGCGCGGCGTAAGGGGGGGTAAATATCACCCCCTCACGGATTTCTCAAGAACTTGAAAACTATAAAAGATAACAGCGTCAAATTTTTGGTACCTTATGCAGCATCAATTTGACATCTTCCTAAAAAAATAGAAACTGAATCAAAACTTTGGGATATAATGACGTTTTGATGTCATGCCATTTTGGATGGAAAAACGAAAGTATTTGATACATCGTATAGAAAATACAGCTTAAAAGTAAATTGCAAGCGTAAAACTGAAAAAGAAAGGAAATTGATTGGTCTACAAAATGGCATTCTCGGATTTCATTTTTTTGTTTTTTGACCCATCAAAAAAAAAAAAAAAAATTCCACGAAATCAAAATTTTCAAGGTATTGAAAAAATCTGGAATTTATATGAGAGAAAATAAGTGTAAAGTAAAAAAAAGTACCACAAACCAAAATTAAAAAGTAATGTATTTATTTTTCAGTGACTGATTGTTCCCCAAGCATAAGTAGCTAATGACGTAATTTTTCAAAATAACGTTTTTTAATTTTTTTACCTGATACGGATATATAAATTCCAATGCTGTATTTGTGAGACAAAACTGGTCTAGAAATATGCTCTGTTTAATCATATTATTCAGTTTCCAGTTTTGACCTTAGATGACCTGACCTTGACTTTAATGGGGTCAAGTTGTAAAAATGACTGCTGATATCAAATTTTAAGTGTAAAATAACCCCTAAAACATGTGTCACAAGACTTTCGTTGACCTTTTGGTAACAGTGACCTTGTGTGACCTGATCTTGAACTTGACCTTTGCATACAATTTCACTTTTATATAATGCAGGAGATGTATTACACCTTTGAGAGCCTTATGTGCATTGATAGTCTTAATCAAAGGGTTTAAATTGGAAGTATGAACCATTAACTCAACTAACTCGATTTTTCCATATGACCTGACCGTGACCCTGACATTTGACCTAACTTGACAAATTTCGGTATGCATTCGATTCGTTTCATTGAGAGCTTTCGATCACCGTCTTGCGCGTCTCGCTGTGGTAATTGGTTCGGCAGATACGAGGGGGTAAAATGTACCCCCTACGCCGCGCGTTCGGCTGAAGACCTCTACGCCGCGCGGGTTAATCGTGAATTTGAGCTGAAATTAAGCGTTAGATTCATCCCCGTAGCTCTTCTGGGTAGGCCAATATGTGTGTGCAAAACTTGACCTCATGACGTTGCTTGACCTCTGGAGGTGAAACCACTGGGTGTGACACCTATGCTGCTAGTTGTTGACTTCTGGGCATCTTACAAATATTCTGAGGAAATTTCAGCTCGATCGGAGGTGACCCGAGCCCATGGGCTGTCTTGACGGCCATGGACGCGTCCGTCCGCGTCCCGCCTGAGCTCTTCCCCGCCCCGTCACAGCCACCGGCCATGGCATGTTTTGCCACATAATCACTTCACCATAACAATGCACCGCACTGCGCCGCTCCGCATACGTCAGCCCCCGTGGCGGCGTTCCCCAGGTGACGTCACGGTCTGGGAAGTTAGGCGGCCCTGTTTATAACAGCCGGGACCGGCCGACAGCCGTCAGTTGAGTCGTGGCATGAACCGTGTGCACGTACACACAATCGCGCGGCCTCTGCCGGGCTTGTCAGACGTGACGTCGGCCAACGGCACCCCGGGTAGACCAAAATGCAGACCGCGTAGAGACTTTCAAACGGCAACGATGCCTAGACCATACAGGGCGTGATGGAGGCTAACGACCAGCCCAGCCAGACGGAATTGCAGGTCGCATCATAAGTCGTGGGTCGATGACAGCTGTATGCAACTCGAAACACCTCATGCGTCAGATGAATGACTGATGCCAAGTGATTACAAATGTATACTGACTGACGGGTGATATTTGTATCCATTCGATTAAGTTTCTCAGTAAACTACATTTTTCATATATTTATGGTGATGTTATCAAGCATATTGATGCTGGTATCCGTATTTGGTGATCACCGTCCACCGATTGTGTATCCAAGCAGTTCAATATTTGTGTTGGACTATTCTGACTCGCCGTCGCAAAAAAAAAAAAAATGGAACTGCACATTATTTACGATTACTCACCCAGTTTGCAGGGCAGCTTATTCGTCCTCAGACGTCAGTAATTTTCCTTCCGGCAATATGTAGGTCAAACATTTAGGAATACTAACAGGAAAGACAGCTTTCTGCATCAATGCCGGGCGACCTCTGTAAGATCAACCGTGCCTGTCTGCCCGTCCGTGCCTGTCTACCCGTCCTGTGTCTGTCTGACCATCCTGTGTCTATCAGATTGTAAGGCACGTAACTAGTATCTCGTCCGGGGGGGGAGCGCCTCAACAGGGCCCTTCCCGAGCGTTGAAAAGGCCCCCTAATAAACTGGATATTAAAAACTCTTCGGATTTCGGCCACTTTAATTTGTGATGCCCTTTTCTCTTCAATTTTTGATGAGCTGGATTGGACCGGGACCCTTAGGATCCTCAGAGAAGCCCATGAACCAGGCACATAGACAGAATTTCGTCAGAGTGGCAACGCCTCAAAAGGGTCTCTACCAGGCACATAACCAGGATTTCGGCCAGGGGGGGGCGCCTCGAAAGGGCCCATTCCCAAGTGTTGAAAGGGTCCATTCCCGAGCGTTGAAAGGGTCCATTCCCGAGCGTTGAGTAGAACGGATGAAAAGGTCTGCTCCCTCCGTACTGGAAAGGGGCCCATTTGGCATGTTCATGGGTCCTTCTGACCCGCACAGGGGCCCTTTCGGTCTACTCAGGGCCCTTTTGACCTGCACAGTGACCCTTTTAACTTCTCAGGGGCCCTCTGGTCTGGTTAGGGGCCTTCCAGCCTGCTTAGGGGCCTTTTGGACCAGGTAAGGGACTACGCTGGCTGCTTTTTCGCCCTACCGACATGTTCAGAGGCCTCTCTGACCAGCTCAGGGGCCCCTCCGACCTGCCCAGGGCCTCTACAACCTGCCCACTGCCCAGGGGCCCATTCGACATGTTCAGGGGTCCTCTGACCCACTCAAGGGTCCTTTCGGCTTGTCAAGGAGCCCCTTTGACATGCACAGGGCTCTTCTAAACGTCCAAGGGGCCCTCTGGTCTATCAGAGAGGACCCTGGTGACCTTACAGGGCCTCGAAGTGCTCTAAACTATCTAAAAAACAAGCTTCGCGTGATCTTTCGACTCTTTAAAGAGCCCATGATACCGCGCTTCGCGCGGTCTCGTTGGCCCTTTTCGGGCGCCCGCCGAAAAGAGACCGCCGGGCCTCCAGGGGGGGGGGGGGGGGGCGCGCCTCCACCGCTCCCCCTTGACTACGTGCCTGCAGATTGTCCTGTGTCTGTCTGATTGTTCCGTGTCTGTCTTACCATCCTGTTTGTGTGACTTGTTCTCATGAAAACCACGATAGTGGATGAGACGTGATGTGAAATAAATAAATCCTGTGCCTGTCTGATCGCCCAAACCTGTCTGCCCGTTCGAGCCTGTCCGATCGTCCGCACCTGTCCATGCCTGTCTGACCGTCTCGTGCATGTATAACCGTCCGGTGCCCATCTGACCGTCCGTTCCCGTCCGGCAGGTTCTGGCGCTGTCTCTAGCAAGGTCTTCTGTTGGTGCAGGCCGCCCTGGCCGCGCCGCAGACCACCGATCAGGAGTTCCTCGACCTCGCTGCTGGGCGGCGACCCCGGCGGTGTGACCGACCTCAGGTGGCCGGCCTCGCCGCGGACCCCGCTGTGCCGGCCCTGACCCGGCGGCACCTCAGCCCGACTGCAGCGATGTAGGCAGTCTGAGGTGACACAGCAGTTCCTCGGACTCTCTGAACGGGCCGGCTTGCGGCTGGGCTGGCGCCGCCAACACCCAACGGAAGTGATGACGCTGCGAGCGGGAACAGTTCCTCTGCACGCCCTTCTTCCAAGTGCAACGATTCCGGATATCGTCAGCGACTCGGCTCGGACTGTTCAATGTGCGCATCAACTTGCACGCAGTTCGAGGCCGAGCACGACATCCTCACGCACTCAGAGTGCAGACGGTTCGGTGATGTGTGCTGCACCAACCCGCACCAGGAACAACCAATCTGGCAGGAAGCCGGATCCAGGAGCCGTTCGTGCCCACGTGTGGGCGGCGCAACCCGGACGGCCTGAAGGGGTTAAGGATCAGCGGCTTCCAAGGAGAACGAATCGCAGTTCGGTGAGATCCCCTTGGATGACGGCCGTGCTGCGCGTGGAGGACGTCGGCGGCGAAGGAGCCGCAACTTCTTCGTCTGCGGCGGCTCCCTGATCAACGAGCGCGCCGTGCTGACTGCCGCCCACTGCGTAGGAGAAGCTGCAGAAGGACGTTCCGGCTGCGGGTCCGCCTCGGCGAGTGGGACATCCCAGCAGCGAGAACCGAGCTCTTCCCGCACGTCGACGTCGAAGGTCGAGCGCTTCGTCGTGCACGAGAACTTCAGCTCGCGGCGGCTCAACGATGACGTGGCGATCCTGCTGCTGAAGGAGCCGGCACCGCTTCAGCATCACATCGACACGCTCTGCCTGCCCGACCCGAACCTCACCTACGACCCGGCCAGCATCCAGTGCATCGCCACCGGCTGGGGCAAGAACGCCTTCAAGGGCGGCCAGTTCCAGACAGTGCTGAAGCAGGTGCCGCTGCCGCTCGTAGGCTACGAGAACTGCCAGTCGAGCCTGCGCACCACCCACCTGCAGAAATACTTCCGGCTCGACCCGACGTTCCGCTGTGCCGGGGGTGCGGCCGGTGAGGACACGTGCACGGGTGACGGCGGCTCTCCGCTGGCATGTGAGGACCCACACAACCCGGGCCACTACGTGCAGCTGGGCGTCGTCTCGTGGGGCATCGGCTGCGGCAAGGCGGGCATCCCGGGCGTGTACGCCGACGTGGTGCAGCAGGTGAAGTGGATCCAGGATCAGCTGAGGTCGCTGTCGCCACTGCCAACGCACTTCTGAGGACGGCGCGGCAGCAGCAGCAGTGATGTGTCTGTGTGATATCAGTGCCGGACATTGCCTGGCGGCGCTCAGTCGGACGCCGAGGGTCCCGCCCGACGACCAGGCCGCCGCCGGGATGGTGAGAGGTCACTGACCTGATGTCATGATGTTTTGTCAAGATGTTTTGTTGCTTCTCAATGACAAATATTGACTGTGTCTATGTGCTCGCTGGTGCAAGGTAGAGCTTGGTTGTGTATGAATGCAATGACTATATCGTCTTTACGAACTATTGATGATGACAGCAAATACACAGATCGAGAATATTCACGTCTGTATTGCCCACGAGCGTCATAAATACGTACACAATACATCATTACAATCAGAACCCAACGCCAAAACAACGGAGGCACTCACACCCCTGCACCGCGTCACGAGCCATCCTGCACAGGGGACCACAGTTGCCTCACCGAGCTGGCACCAGGGAGATAAACCTAGCCAAGGTCGCTGTGCCGCGTCCGTGTATGTACGTACAGCAGCTGACCCTCTGACAGACAGCAGACAAGAAGCAGAGGCCGTACGGTGCGGCTGGCTTCTGTCAGGGTATCTCGGGACAGCACGGTACAAAATGGCAGCAGACAGAGCCGGAGACAGAAACAGTTATTGTGACACACACACACGCGCACACAACGCACGCACGGCTCCAAATGCAGTTCGGCCAACTGCGTACAGATCACATGTAGAGCTGGATCAGCTGGTCTGGACTCACATGTAGAGCTGGATCAGCTGGTCTGGACTCACATGTAGGCTTGGATGTCAGCTGGTCTGGGCTCACATGTAGAGCTGGATCATCTGGTCTGTGGACTCACATGTAGAGCTGGATCGCTGGTCTGGGCTCCTCACATGTAGAGCTGGAATCAGCTGGTCTGGTGCTACATGTAGAGCTGGATCAGCTGGTCTGGACCAATGTAGAGCTGGATCAGCTGGTCCTGGGCTCACATGTAGAGCTGGTCAGCTGGTTCTGGGCTCACATGTAGAGCTGGATCAGCTGGTCCTGGACCTCAACATGTAGAGCTGGATCAGCTGGTCTGGGCTCCTCACATGTAGAGCTGGATCAGCTGGTCTGGGCCTCACATGTGTAGCTGGATGCAGCTGGTCTGGGGCTCACATGTAGAGCCCTGGATGCAGCTGGTCGGGCTCACATGTAGAGCTGGATGCAGCTGGTCTGGGCTCCTCACAATGTAGAAGCTGGGATCAGCTGGTCGGGCTCACATGTAGAGCTGGATCAGCTGGTCTGGGCTCCTCCAATGTAGAGCTGGATCAGCTGGTCTTGTGGCTCACATGTAGAGCTGATCAGCTGGTCTGGGCTCATCATGTAAGAGCTGATCAGCCTGGTCTGGGCTCACAATGTAGAGCCTGGATCAGCATGGTCTGGGCTCATTAAGAGCTGGATCAGCGGTCTGGGCTCTCACAATGTAGAGCTGGATTATCCTGGTCGGGGCTCACATGTAAGAGCTTGGATCAGCCCTGGTATGGGCTCGCTCACATGTAGAGCTGGATCAGCTGGTCAGGGTCAAACATGTAGAGCTGGATCAGCTAGTCTGGGCTCCTCACAATGTAGAGCTGGATCAGCTGGTCTGGGCTCCCACATGTAGAAGCTGGATCAGCTGGTCGGCTCCTCACATGTAGAGCTGATAATCTGGTCTGGGGCTCCTCACATGTAGAGCTGGATCATCTGGTTGGGGCTCCTCACATGTAGAGCTGGATCAGCTGGTCCGGCTGCACATGTAGAAGGCGGATGCAGCCCTGGTCTGGGCTCACATGTAGGCTGATCCAGCTGTCTGGGCTCAGCATGTTAGAGCTGGATGCAGTTCGTCGAGACGGCGGCCGGCGTGAGGATGCCGAGGTCCGTGAAGAGCAGGGTGATGTAGCGAGGCGGAGTGTAGTCGACCAAGGGTTGGGTGCTGTCCCCCCTCTCTGAACCAGGCTGAGGTGCCGTGCGCAACTCATACTGCAGACAGACATACAGACAGGTTATCAGATCCTGTTAAGGACGGGGGAGACAGAGGCACACTCCAGACCCACAGCTGGTCAACACCACGGCCAGAAATGACTGCCAGCACAGACAATGTACTGTCAACAGTTGTGACCTCACTTACATGGGAAGTTGATTGACATTTGCAATGCTATGATCGGAAGATACCTAGAAAAACAATGAAACTCGTTACGTTAGGGTGGCTGGCGGCAGTGGGGCATTCGCCTGCACACTGGAAAGCTTCGTGGTATTACAAAGGAATACGACCGGGATTTTCCATAAGGCACAGCCGCAAAGTTTCATCAATAATTCATAGCTTGTTAGCGTGACAATGGCGGGATACCAATGAACTCACTTCCTGATAATGACTTCGCCAGACCGGCACAACGCACGTCTTTATCCAAAAAATGACACATTTTGATCGAGACACCAAAACGTGCCCCTGGAACAAATCGCTCGCGGACATTGCAATCCAGACTGCCGAATGTTTATACCGCTGAGCCACGCTGCACGGGCAGATTATCGTAAGTTAAACACACATGCCGGTGTGTCAGTCTGTGACACAGCCCATACGCCGGCGACGATTAAACATACAACATTCCAGAGTCGCTGAAGGCCAGATGGCTTACATGTGCTGCAGTGTATTGCGGAATAAATGGCGGCTGGTTTGCCCACTGCACACTGTACAGGGTACAGCAACACATTTATAGTACAATACATACAACAGCACATGTATTATGTAACATAATGTATTATGTTAACATGTAAATAAATGTACAACCTACTCCTGCTGTGCCATTATATCGATTGTTGTATGCTGTGGGATGGTTCACCCGTAGCACATGTTACAGGAGGCAGTCTGGCCCGCTAAGCCGGTAACTCATCGCTCTTTTCCAGGAGATAACTCAGAGCCCTCTTATATTAATTTTAATAATCATCTGTTTTGAATATTGTTTTGTTTCGATATCCATAAACGGTCGCCACTATATACAGAGTAAAGAAGATATTATCTAGAATGGCGCACCTAACACAATACAATTCCCGTACAAACAAAGTTTAAAGGGAGAGTGCCACCTCGCGGGCCGATATAGAGTTTGTGTGTGTATCGGTAGATTAAGCGTGTTCGATTTCACCTGCAAAGTCTGATTCCCAAAGCTGACCCCGTTAGATAAAAAAAAACTTGAGCACCTCCAATGATTGGCAATCATTCGTAAAATTGGAATCGCCTCCGCACTATTTTGAATCACGTCTTAGCGGGCTATAATTTTCAATTGAATATTGCAAACTGAACATCACCATTCCGTCAGTCAACTTAAAAAAGCGTGTGCAGTTAATTATATTGTCAACAATCTTAGTTTCTTTTAATAATTAGACAGCCAGAAAAGCAAGAATATTTGAGGCTCGACTTTGGACTGCAAAAGTTAAGTGACATTACCCTATATCACAGATAGACGTTTCAAGGTCAAGTCGCGGCGAATTCGGACGCTTTGGGCAGGGGGTAATACAAACCGGTAGTGAGTTTCGGAAAACAGCAACTGTACACATTGCTGACGACAGATAAATTCCAGAAGCGAATTTAAATAACAGATTTTGCTTCCCCTCATTCGCAAAGCAAGTGATACAAACGATACAGTTTAATATGAAATAAAAATGAATGAAAACATATCGCATCAGCTATGCGCAACGACATCTAGTGGCAAGTATCTAATTCTGGTCCAATAACAGTCTATGCCCCCAAGTAAGCCATCGCCCATCAAGAGTGGATATAATAAAGTTAGTGCTGTGCACAATTGGGACTAACATTTTGGAGTTAGAAAAAATAAAATGATTTGCCGATACATTGCTTCAGCGTAAGTTTGAGCAAGAGCATGCATGGTAATAAATTCCCAGCATTAATTTAAACTGCTTTTTATAAATCCTCCAGAGGTGAAACTATCCCTTTAAGAACTAAGAATAGCTGGGAGTCTGAATGGTTGAAAGAGGGGAAATGCAACATTGTTTCCCTTTGAACCATCATAAGTCGCAAAACAAAACACATCAAATTCAATGATGCACCAATCATCTTTGTTTCTCAAAAGTTGCGTCGGGAGCTTGCTCGGGACCATTTTTTTTTATCCACCCAAAGGCCCCAAAGCCCGGGCAGTGGGTAATGGGTCGCGCACGTCCAACCCTGTCGGGCGGGCGCGTTTCACAATAGTATGAATTTAACTGCACCTAGTTGGGGCGTGGCCGTGGTGTTTGTCGGGTTGCGCTGGGCTGGGCCAAGGGTTTAAGCGTAACGGTGACTAAATTTTTGCATCTCCTCCCGACCAAGCTATGCCGTTTGAACCTTGGCACATCGACACATAGACACATGAACACAAAGGCACATAGACCATATAACACATCACATATCGAACACATCGAGCACATAGGCCACATAGGACGTTGGACACTGATTGTGGCTCGACAGCGGACGCCTTGGACGCGTTGGACGTAGTGGAACCTTGGCACGTCGACACGTAGACAATAGACACGTAGACAACAGACACATAGACAACAGACACATAGCCACATACGAATAATACCTACATGGTTCACACACTGTTTCCAGGTGGACATACACCTTAGGGTATTTGAAACCCCACGGAAGAAGCGAAGGATCATAATAACAGACTCGACTCGACTGAAGGGCTATAACCAACTGCGGCCGAGTTCGAGAGAGAAGGATCATAATAACAGACTCGACTCGACTGAGGCTATAACCAACTGCGGCCGATTCGAGAGAAGGATCATAATAAACAGACAAGACTCGACTGAAGGGCTATAACCAAACTGCGGCCGAGTTCGAGAGAAGGATTCATAATTAACAGACTCGACTCGACTGAAGGGCTATAACCCAACTGCGGCCGAGTTCGAGAGAAGGATCATAATAACAGACTCGACTCGACTAAGGGCTATAACCAACTTGCGGCCGAGTTACGAGAGAAAAGATTCATAATAACAGACAAGACTCGACTGAAGGGCTTATAACCAACTGCGGCCGAGTTCGAGAGAAGGATCATATAACAGACTCGACTCGACTGAAGGGTATTAACCAACTGCGGCCGAGTTCGAGGAAGGATCATAATAACAGACAAGACTCGACTGAAGGGCTATAACCAACTGCGGCCGAGTTCGAGCCCAGGAAGACGCACTAGCCGGTAGAGAGGCCAGGTATGATACCACGCCTCTGTGCGTGAGTTGACTTTGCTGAGCTGACAACGTCTGAACACCAATTGCTAGGAGGACGGATCAAATAGTGAATCATCGAAAGGAATTGAGCCGCTGGATGGACAAGGCAACAACGAGAAGACCTGCAAGCTGATTGTGGAGTTTACATCCCTGCAACTGCGAACTGATCCCTGCAACTGCGATGGACGGCGGAGTGAGCCACCCGGGGGTGTTGGAAGGGTTTCGAAGAGCCCAGAGCGAGTGAGCTAGGAGAGCGCTGATGCTGCCGAGAGGCACGTGATATTGTGGCGCGGAGATGCCCCCAGTAAATTGTTAGACGCAGTAAGTCGCACGACGCGCAAAAAGACGTATCTAGGTGTAACGGCTGGTGAAGCCATAAGAGGCTAGGTGGCGAGAAAGGCCATCTGTCGGTGAGAAAATGCAGTAAGTCGCACCGCGCGCAGCAAGACGGGAATTCGCAGCGTACGATGGCGAAGGATGTTCCGCCAGTCAGTGATGGGCGCAGAAGGACGTCACAGGGCCGAAATAAGCAGTAACTCGGGAGAGTAAAATGGGAGAGTCATCATACTCACCTTGCATAATCAACGACACAGGACATAATGTGTGCTATCCCACCTGGTTTGGAAACTGCACATATAGTACAGAGCACCACTGAACGGAGCTGTCGGAACGGGAGGGGTCGGAATAGTCTATCCGAATGTTTAACTACTAGAGCCTGCAGATCAGTTGAGGGAGAGAGTGCGTCTGTGACTGGGAAATGGATGGAGATAAATATTAAGGACCAGTGGGAGATTAGACCCTCAGCAATGCACTATATATGAGAAAACAAGGGAACCAGGAAGGTACCAATGAGGAATGCCTAGGCATCGAGAAGATCAGTTAAAAATTAGCAGGTATCAAAAACCTGTAGTAAAGGGGGGTTACCTTGGACTATCAGCTGGAATACCTTCTGGTAGGGTTACCCCGTCCTTTATCCTATACACTATTCATATACCAGGAGAAAATCCTTTCCTCAGGCAGTTGAAGACTATATGTGGACAAGAACTCTGGCCAGCCTCATCACAAATTAATTATGTACGAGGACGGGTGAAGCACATTGCAATTGTAAAACCCACAAGTATTCTCGGGATTCCAAGAAATGTCTTCCACTCAGAAGCGACAAGAAATAGCGGATCGCCAAAACCACAAATCGATTTGCAGGGTCGAGAAAACCCCGAATACTAAATTTGAAAAATGTTGCAGAGTGTTGCAAGACGCTGTAACTGTTGCAGATCAAGTTCAACACCCCTGATTCTATCACCATTGAGATCAGTGGCTACAATGAGGCCAAAGAAGCCTGTGTACGAAAAATGAAGTTAATGACTGTTGTGTTGATGAAATTCATGCAACGTGGCACAGCTCGATACTGCGTTACAGAAGCACCCATGATAATCACTGCCTTAAACTATGGAGAGCACGTCGTCAGCCAGCGGTGTGCAAATAATCGTCAGCTTTTGATAAAGTTTGTGATACTTTTAGCCAGGGGCGGCCGGATAGCCAAGCCGGGGAGGCACGGGGGGGACATATCCCTTCCCCAGAATTCACAGAAACCCCACTCCAAAAAGACTCCTGCCCCGCTCCTGTCACAACTGGCATACACAATTATATAGCCCTGGTCAAATTTCTTGCATGAGGAAAGCCTGCATGATAACAATGTAGGTCGCCGATACTAGACAGGAGTCCTCCCCAGTACTAGACAGGAGGCTCCCGGTATTCGGCAGGAAGCCCCCAGTACTAGATAGGGGGCCCCTGCCCCCGATACTAGACGTAGGCCCAAGGTACTAGACATGGGACCCCGCTACTAGATAGGAGGCCCCCGGTACTAGACAGGAGGCCTCCGGTACTAGATAGGAGACATCCGGTACTAGATAGAAGGCCCCCGGTACTAGATAGAAGGCCCCCGGTACTAGATAGGATACCTACTCACTACCCAAACCATCCTGACATCCCCCAGCCGACCAGCACGCACCTTCAACGCATCCTGCAACTCCTGCTGATTGAGCGGGTACAGCCGGACGAACTTGACGCACTCTGCCAGCACGTAGAGCGGCCTTTTGAAGGCATGCGCGCCCATCGCGACGGCCAGACTGCCGATCTTGTTGACGGTGCCGCCGTTCTCGACGACACCCTCGGCTCCCACCAGTACGCAGTCCACAGACTCCATAATGTAGGCGACGGCTGCGTCCAAGATGACCGTGCATTCGATACCGGCCTCTACGAGTTCCCGCCGCAACTCAGTCCTGAAATAGGAGACAGGGAGATAGGGCGACTCATTCCTGAACAGGAGACAGGGAGACAGGGCAACTCGGTCCTGAAACAGGAGACAGCAGTGTCATTGGGGTATTCTTTCTCTCGATCCTATCCGTCTAATTGGAATCGATTTACGTTTCCGTCATCACCGTCATTATTTGTATTTGGAAATATAATAGAATACAGAAAATACACGATGGAATGGCCTTACTGACTGACATCTGAATCTGGCAGCGTATCTTATGTTTTCGAGCTATTTTCGAATCGCTTTTAATCTCTCGTGAGTCGTCATTGTTCTTTTGTGAGGACAAATATAACCACGAGGTTTCATCAATAATTCATAACGTGTGGCTTCTGATGGCGTGACAATGGTTAAGAGCTAAATTCGCTTGCTAAAAATGACTTAACCAGACCGATACACGACACGTATATGCCGCATTAAGTGAACTGCACGGCGTTTCTTCGATTTGTTCAAGCTCATCGCCAAATAAGCTTAGTCGGGAGAACCGATGAACTGATAGAAGCGACCACAGCACAGCGCACGACGTAAGATCGGCAGATGGGTTCACCTGTCTGCATACAAACCCGTGCGGCGCCGTAGTTGGCGATGAAAAAGCGAGCGCGAAGGAAATGTATGGCGAATTTCAACGCCATCGGGAAAGTAGCTTCTGAGTTCTGAGGTACAAAAGGGGTGCGCACGTACGCACGTGTAACTGTAGGTAGAGGCAACCCACCCCTTATTTGTGCAAAAGTGGCGGATGAGAGGTCCCTAATCACACACCAAATTTGAACACAATCGACTCCGCCGTTCTTGAGATATAAAAAAGGGGTGCGCACGTGCAGAGGCACCCCACCCCTGACTAGGTGACTAGTGGGAACGTGGCGGAATCCCTAAACAGACACCAAATTCGAACACAACCGGCTAAGCTGTTCCTGAGATATATAGTAGGGATGTGCACGTACATACATGCAGAGCCACCCCAACCCTGGCTTGTGGAAAAGTGGCGACTGAGGAGTCCCTAACCACACACCATATTTGCACACAATCTGCCCAACCGTTACGGAGTTTTTGCAATGAAACACTTTTTAACACCCCGCACGCGGCACGCGCCACGCGCAGTGGTAGTCACCCAAGTGAGTCGACACTGGTCTCAAACAGGGTAGGCAGGATGGGGCTGCTCAGCAAAGAAGCCCACTTGTCAATTGGACGTGCGATTGCAGAGGTATGAGCTTCTGAAAAGCATCGCCACGAGTCGGGCCGGGTCTGGTCGCTCATGTTCAGATTTTTATCTTACACCACGGAAAGACAAGCGAGCACGAAACACCGCTCGTAATCAGTGCATGACAGACAGACATACATGACAGAGTATCATCCAACTAGTCACTACTGATTCACTCCCGGGTACCACTGTGCATCACAATGCACAGCGTGTGCATCCCAGTGCACAACGGTGGCAATGCATTGCACAGCGGTGCAGGGGTGCCGGGGGCGTATTGTCAGCCCCTGCAACAGCGGAGAGGAGTCATGTCTGAGAGTAGGTCTAGATAGTAAGTATTATATTACCGTGGAGCAGTGCAGTGCGGGGGCCGGGCTGCCGCAGCTCAGCAGATTGGTGTTGACTTTGAGAGCCGAGCCGTGCCGCTGCAGCCGTCGGCTGGTGTGAGGACGTGAGGTGAAGAGCGACCCCCCTCCTCCCGGTACTGACGCGGGGACTCCCCAGCGCGGGAAGGCCACGCGGGGACTCCCCAGCGCGGGAAGGTCACGCGGAATGGCGCACCTCGCCCGTCCATCAGTCACGCACGAGAAGCACCCCAGGTGGCGTTGGGACGATCGCGGGAGGCAGCAAGTGCCTGCTTACTGGGTTAAGTCGGCGCCAAATTATTACATATAACTTAGGCCGGTAACTGTTCGACTTAGAGACAGTGGACAATTTGCCTCCCCCTCCCCAATATTTGCTTGGGGGGGGGGTAAAATATGCCTGCACCCCACAAATTATTTAGGAATTTGATTTTTCTGGGATCTCAACATTCAACATTTATACGATGGATGATAAATAGTTGAAGAGAGTTTCGGCTCAATCTGTTTCGGTTTCGCTAGGCATCAGTTTGATCTGAAAATGGGTTGCAACATGGACTCTATGTGGTTGAAAACAGCGCGCTTTGGTATGGACATGACGGGATGATGGATTATCCCACGATTAACAGACCAACATACGTTCTGCATTCCTGCTCGGTTGAAGTTGTGCTGCAACAAGTAATACTGTGTTCATTGGTGATGGCTCAAAGAAGTTTTATTCCAGCAGAGGCCACAGTTTTCGGTCGATTGATTTCAAACTTGCAGGACTAAACTAGTAAAGCATGCATAGCATGCAGGAGACGGAGCGAGTTATTGCATTAGTGTCCGGCAAAGATAAGAATATTTGTTTGCTGCAATAGTAAATAATTACTTACCAGCACTTTTATGTGGCTCACAGTAATTTGTATTTCTGATTTTCGTTGCGGGGATGAATTCGAAGTCGACTTATCACAGCTTATCACAGCCGACATTCAATTTTGTTGATTTATGCATGGTTAAAGTTTCTTTAGCTGTGTTAAATATTTTCACGTAGCCTGTACCATGTGTTGATTTTTTGACAAAGTTACAATTACAATTGCATAATAAGTGCAGTGAAACAGGAGTTATACCTGAAACCCATGCAAGCAAGCAAGATGCAAGCCAGCAAGCAAGATGAAAACGGATTTTGGCCCATCTGTAAGACTACGCTCGTTCGAACACTTTGCGTTCTCATTCACTCCGTTTGATTAAGATTATAGGTACCTACATTGTTTTCGGGATTTTTTTGTTTAAATCGGCGACCTAAAATCGGGTCAATTTCGTGACCTTCCAATTTATAAGCCAATGAGGAAATATGCAAAATCTTGAGGATACGCATGCCGTTAGTCCAATTCCTTCTTAATTATGTTATCATAGGCTATTCTTGATGATCCATATCCAATTTCGTTGAGTGACCCCTACAGGGTCAGCCGAGGTCATCTGAGGTCACTAACACTTTAATAACTCTCGACGGAATGAAGACATATAAACGAAACCGGTGCCCAATGTATTCATCTCGACGACACACGTCTCCCAGTATGCAACATGACCTATTTGGGTCATTACTTAACCTTGACCTGAGGCCAAACTTTGAAGTTGACCTAAACTGGGGAACATGAATTTAATGTTAAGTGCCTTGACGAGACGAACACGATGGCGTCACACATGTTGCCTCGTCTGTATATTACTATTAGATGAAAAGTTATGCATGACAAGTGTTTGCCTCAAGTAACCTTTTTGACCTTTGAAGACTTCTGGAGCCTAAACTATTGACAGCTCAAATTTGAGGACACATCCGTCAATGGCATATTTCAAGAGCTTCCGATTTCCCCCCGTTTGTTCCTAGCTATTATAGTTCCCAATATATATTTTTTGGGGGGTGGGGTGGGGTGAAGTACTAAAACTGATAATATTATCTTTGACGACCTATGGTGAACTCAATATTAAACTGAGCCAACGACAAACTGAAGGAGTTTGAGAACGAGTTTTTTTGTTAATGATTTCGAACGGTATTTTCGGTTTTTGTCTTCCTTTCATAGGAGCCGAGTTCAAGAGGAGTCCAAATCGCCCCCTCCCCTCTCCTCAAGGGCGCGTAATTATCAGAGGCCATCCAGGGTGCGTGTTAAAAACCTGGTAGGTAACACTGGCGAAATATGTCGCCCATGCACTAAATGAAAGGGCGATATGTTTGTACATACCGATGCTATTTAACGTACAAAACTGAAAACTCCTTTTATGATGATGATGATTGGGGTTTTAGGGCGGACTGACAACAAAGGTCACATGCCGCCCAAAATTCATTTTATGGATGTGTTCCGAAAATGTATGATATATATATATAACCTAAGGGGGAGAAGCCTTTGGCCAAGGCCCCCAAAACGATTACAATCGGCCAAAATTGACAATTGACAATTAAACCCGCGAGTTACTGGGTTATATTCTGTAACGCGACTTACTGGGAGGGGGAGGGGGGATATTTATAGCCTCCCTTCTGATTTACGGAACTACTGGACGGATCTTAAAATTGTTAACGTCATTCGATAGCCCTGTCAAATCAATCATTGAAACCGAATATTGTTAACCTCAGGGTCACCGATGACGTCACAGGTCACGTTAAAGACAAAATGTTTGACCATGTCATCAAAGTCCGGTGGATGGAATTATCGCGCAAGCATGTTATATAAATCGCATAATTAGTTAATGAATCGGTATGATTCGTGTATCTGACAAACCTAATTATCATTTTAATCTATTTTTGACCCTGGGTCAGGTCAAGGTCATCCGAGGTCATGAGGTCAAACTGCATATTACGGTCATTAGAAATTGTAACTTGTAGCACATGTTAATGGGTTCGTTTTCGACTAGAATGCGAAAAAATGACATATGAACATTGCTTTTTCCATATGAATAGAGTTAAAAAGCAGAAACCGGAAACACAATGTTTAAGCATGGTTATGCTGTACAGATGGACGATGGTCGAATTTTGTCTTTGAAAGGTTGTGATTTAGTCATTTTTGAAGAAATCGACTTCAAACTTGCAACACATATTTATTGGACTCATCTCGATCGTATGTATTCCGATTTTTTTTAATTCGGATTATTTGTTCACAATTTTATAAACAAAAATTGAATTCCAAAAAATTGAATTTCAAATTTATAGGTAGGTTGGATGGAGTTATTCAGCAAAGAAGCTCGCTTGTCAATCGGACGTGCAAAGATATGAGCAAAGATATGAGCTTCTCAAAAGCGTCGCCACGGGTCGGGTCGGGTCGGGTCGGGCCGCTCATAATCTTATTTTCCCCATATACCGCGTAACAACGTAATAACGACAAACATTATGCACATGGTGTTGTTTTCCATCCAAATTTTGCAGTCCTAGGACACTGCAAAGTTTCAAGACGCTATGCCCAACCAAGGGCGTATCCAGGATTTCGCCAAGGTACCACCCGCGGTCAGTGATTTGGGCCCCCTGGGCATACATGGCCCCCCATGGACACAGGGAGCCCCCTACAATTTTACTTCGGTATCTTCCATTTCAACTACTATTCGTGATGTTGAGTTGTGTGATGGTGATTCGGGGGTTGGGGTTTTAGGGCGCTAGTAAACTTCTGAGGTGTTATTACCACTTCAACTACTTACCTACTCTGTTTTAGAGTATTATTACCGATTTTTTTTGCGAATCTAACGCTGGGACCTAAACACTCTGTATTAACCCGCGCCCGCTGGGTCTCCAGCCGAACGCGCCCCGACTGGGGAGCAGGATTCTACCCCGCTCGCATTATCTCTTCCAAACCAATAACCGTAGCGGACGCGCTAGGCAGGTAATAGAACTCTCAATGAAACGCAATCCCAAATATTACACAAATCTTTTCTTAAAAAAGGGTAAATGTCAGGTCTCACGGTCAGGTAGAGGTCACAATGCATGATATTTTCAGCTGTTTGGGTCTTATTTGCTATCCAAAGCTCTAAATTGAGACTTATTTTTGCCCACAAATCTAAAAAGATATAATGAATCTCCCGCATTAAGCAAAATATAAATTGTTAGCAAAGGTCAAGGTCAGATCGGGTCACAAAAGTTCCCTGTTGGCAAAAAAGTTCACGGAAAGTCAGTGCGAGTTGCGACACAGTTTCTAGGGTTGTTTTTATATGTTTATTTGATTCAGTTACGAGCCAATATCGCAATGATGACTATAATAAAGCTCAAATTGAGGTCTCTCTCTCTCTCTCATAATATATGAGCTATGACATGCTTGCACTCATCAGTTTTGTTCAGAAATACACCTGTGCATTTTTTTGTCTTATATCTGGTCGATTACAGTTTAAATAACGTTAAATGATTATACTTTACTTGGGAGTCATTTTTCTTTTCTTTTTGAAATTTGCCGTTTAAGTATCCGTCTTTGGCTTTGTTCTGCTACATCATAATTCCAGTTTTGTTTTAAATATCTCTTTAGACATTCGGTTTTCTGATTATTTTTTTGGGAAAAAATTCAAGGATCAAAAAGCTCAAAATTGTTGAAGACCTGAGATTCCTTGTTGAAGACAATTGTTGATTTTCCCTACCTTATAGCTGCGTTTTTGTTCCGACGTTGTCAAAACTTCCATTTTCTACGATTATGTCAAACCTATCGCTTTTCACCAAAGAATGGCATGACATGACGTCATTAAAAGGTCATTATCTTTCTAAAGTATAGCATAATTTCATCACAATTTATTTGAGCAGCGGTAGAGTTGAGGGTAATATACCTATAGTAAGGTACTGCAAGGTCATGTTGATATCTGCCATAGTTTGTGATTTATTGAGAAAACCCGAGAGTGGGGGGAGGAGCAGATTAGCCTGCGCCCCTCCAGCGCGGCGTGGCGCGGTTTTAAACGTGTCACCCTGCAAGGATCTGCAATGCAAGGATCCCATCATCCCACACATCAGAAGATAGAAAGCTCAAATAACGAAAGTACCTAATTAACTGAGCATTCGGTGACCATTCAGCACTTGTAGTCAGCAGCAGTAAAATTTCCCAAAAAATTGCCTTTGTGCGAAGGTAAACTAGACCACAGAGTATATTATTATTTATTATTATATTCATTATTGTATTTATAGTTAAAGATGGTGGTGGTGGGTGGGTGTGGTGGTGGTGGGGATGACCTCAGCCACGCCACGAGTACGAATATGATTTTAAACTTTTAGTTATTTGTGTGCCTCGGTTATTTGTGTTCAGCTTCGAGACATTTGGGAGGATCATAATAATCTAACTCATAGGACTTCATGGATGAAACTGATTTCTTTCAGCGATTTGGTTAAAAAACTTACTATATCCATTCCAATTAGATTACTACCATGCTCCTTCGTCCTACTTAAAGATCTATAGAGTGAGGACGCTATAATAAACGGACCAGGTGATAAGCAGACGCGTTGATAGCACTCACACAGCTGAGCGCCATACCCGCATTACGAGTGCTTGCGACTAACAATGAAGCATTAAAATGCTAAAAAGACCACCCTTTAATTTTACTAAGCTAAAATATTTGATGATTGCTACTTTGGTACGAAGTCAGACTTGGGGGCAATGTTTCTGATCCACTTCATCACCTCACCGATGACGATTGTTCCCGGTGAATAAATCCTATCGTGAGAGGCTAGTCAGCCGAGTACTTTCAGTGCTCTATTTTTTCGAATAATCATCCATTTCCTGGAGCGATGTTCTGTTTTTTCGTCTGACGGAAGCTAACGTAGAAGTATTCTTTAAAGCTTGAGTTAAGCACACCCGTTTAGTTCAATGTCAAATTTGTCTATCTGGTACTGTTGTCGGTGCTACATGCAGTGAAAATCTATTGAAACTATTTTTTGCCCTCGCCCTTAGGAATGACCGGGGAGGAGAGGTCATAAAGTAATGCATTGGATTCCACTGCGTGCAGAACCGTACAGACAGAGGCAAGAACAGCGGACAGAACTTTGCACGACAGAACATTTTACCTAGAACGTAGTGAATTCGAATGAGACTTAGTTACCTCAATGTGGCGTAGATGGTATCCCTGCAGACCGACAAGAGATTGCAGTTCCCCCTGAGATCCAAACACTGAAATGCATAATAGACCGAAAAAAATCCCCCTCATGTCCACTGGGTAACCTCGGGACCGACAGAGGGTGGCCCTCATTCAAACTGACCAGAGGGCCCCTAACGCGATCTAACGGCCCCCTCAAGTCGTGTGGAGACACCCCTACAGGTCTACACAAGACTCCTCACCCCTTACTGAGGGCCTACGTGAGGGCTGAAGAGGCCACTTCTAGGCTAAACAGAAGGGTCCCTCACTGTCGAAAGGAGGCTCTTAAGCTGCGTCGAAGCGCTCACATTAGGCGGCTAGGAGTGGTCCGTCGGGTCGGAAGATCCACTCAAAGCTGGCTTCTGATAAGGACCACCACAGGCTCTCCATGCCTACATAGGCCTACAAAGCCTCTTCAGGCCGACGCGCAGGGCCCCTCAGCTGACAGAGACACGTCGCGGCCAAAAGCTGGCCCCCTGAAGGCTGCCGAGGATTCTTTTAGCACCAGGAGGACCTCAATGCCACGCAGAGCACCCCTCATGCACGACCAGAAGGACACCTCACACCGACAGACGTGACCCTCGTCTCTCAGACCGACAGAGTTTCCATCAGGTGGACAGCAGACCCCATCGCACCTATAGTCTGCCCCTCAGACCGACAGACGGCCCCCTGTAACCGACAGAGGGCCCCATGAGATCGAAACAGGTCCTGTGAGATCGAAACAGGTCCTCCGAGGACCGACAGAGAGCTCCCCCTCAAGTCCGACCGACGAGAGGGCCCCCTCAAGCCGGTCGAACAGAGGGCCCCCTTCAAGCGACGATCACAGAGGGCCCCTTAAGCGAGCCGACAGGAAGGGCCCCTCAAGCCGCACGATCCGAGGCCCCCTCAAGCAGACCAAGCAGAGGCCCTCAAGCCGACCGACAGAGGGCCCGCCTCAAGCCGACCCGACACGAGGGCCCTCAAGCGACGACAGGAGGGCTCCTCAAGGCGACGACAGAGAGGGTCCCTCAAGCCGACCGACCAGAGGCCCCCTCAAGAAGAACCTCAGACAGAGGCCCCTCAAGCTCGACCGATCATGAGGGCCCCCTCAAGAGTGGCGACCGAAGAGGGCCATCAAGCCGATCGACAGAGGGCCCTCTACAAACCGACGACAGAGGGCCCTTCACAGCCGACTACGTAAGTCACCGAGAGGGCCCCCTCATTAGCACCGACAGGGCCCCCTCAAACAAACGACAGAGGGCCCTTCAGCAGACCGACAGGGGCCCCTTCAAACTGCACATACAGAGGCCCCTCAGACAGTCCCGACAGTGGGCCCCCGAGACAGACCGAGAGGCCCCTCAGACAGATCACAGAGGGCCCTCTCAGGACCAGATCCGACAGAGGGCCCCCTCAGACAGACCGACAGAGGCCCCTCAGACCAGTAACCACAGAGGCCCCTCAGGACATATCGACAGCAGGGCCTAATCAGACAGACCACAGGGGACGCCCTCCAAGGGGGGACCAGGACTGACAGAGGGCCCCCTCAGACAGAGACTGACAGAGGCCCTCAGACAGAACTGACAGACGCCCCTAGACTCGACAGACGCGCCCCTACAGACCGATTAGACGGCCCCTTCAGCGACAGACGCGCCCCTTGCCAAGCCGAATCGAAGGATCCCAGATCCGACCAGAAGAGCCCGTCTGGCAGTACCACTTAGACGAAAAATAAGATGGGCCCCTCAGCCCAAGGGGGGACCCGCGGGTGGTCAGGGTCCCCCCTTGGATACGCCCTTGTGCCCAACGGTTTCGAAGCGCCAAACGAAAAACCACCGAGGGGGCACAATCTGCCCTATCCCCGCAGGGAATAGGGTAATTACATAATAACCGGGTAATAATAGGGTTAATTAAGTTCCGGGTGGGGTGCGTCTGCACTAGAGACAGTTATTTTTATTTCTCCTTTCCCAGGGTTTCGAAGCTTATCCCGAGCGCCTTGACGTAAAAACACATGGCATGGTGTTTTCCCCCTACAAATGTGTTTTAACTTAGCCCAAGCACGATGCATAAGAAATAATGAAGCATCTCTGCATTGGTCAGACAGATTGTGAAGTAGATAGTTTTCGCACAATTTGTAAGCACCTTTTCTACACTCACCGTGTCGTATTTGACCCAACAAATGTATTTCATCACAGAAACGTATTTACTGGGGGTGCTATTCAATATTTTCATAGACACCGCTTTCAGCGCCATCTGTTGCGCGATAGAGTAAACATTGTTCTATAAGGGGTTTCTCAGCTACTGACTACTACTGAGGTGCGTGAAATGAGCCAGCGTGACCCCATGATCATGTTCTAACCATGTGGGTGGCAAGTCACCGACGCCCCGCTAACGATGCCGATCTCATCAACCAGCTGCACGCCTACAAGCATGTGGATGGCGAGGTGGCGAAGGCAGCTCTGAAGAAGATGAAGCGGAACACATGGTATCTGGCGCCTGAGACGGTGGTGTTAACCATGTGCAGCGGCCGAGTGAGCAGTGGAGTGAAAGGCGCGATGGCTGACAGATTACTGGCCAATCCTCGGCCAGAGGAGTACGTGGTGGGCGGCAACAGCCCGGTGGTGCTGGACGATGACGAGAACGTGCACCTGCCGCACCTCATAGACGAAGATTCCTGGCCGGTGTTAAGTGTCCTGAACCACGAGCGGAGTGGCTGAAGGACGGCTCCAGAGAAGTGGGACAACAGCAGACAATACAACGAACTGTGCAAGTTCGTCTCGGCGCTGAAGGTCACAAATGACATAGCAGAGAGGGGCGTCCAGCTGGTCCAACAGTTTGCTGGTACGATCACGAAGAATGAGACTGACCTACAGTGGCTATTGTAGAGCGCTGTGGCACACATGAGGAAGTTCCCGAAGCTCACTGTAAGTGACATGAGCACACTGTAGTGCAAAGTGTTTCTGATAGCTGCGCAGGCCGCTGCGTGGTGGACGGCGTGGTGGACGGCGTGGTGGACGGCGTGGTGGACGGCGTGGTGGACGGCGTGGTGGACGGCGTGCAGCCGGCGCTCACTGACCTCATCGCCGCGCCAGTCTGTAGGCGACTGAGGACGAGCGGGAGCGCTGAGGGACGTCCGACTTCGCCGCCTCCCACGACTCTGTCGACGTGTTCGCTAACATACAATCTGGACTGTCCTGGATACCTGTCTGCGCGCACTGCGGAAGCCGGTGACTGCAGCACCCGTAACGCAGGATCTGCTGGACCTGGTGTTAGGCGAAGTACGGTGGCCAGAATTGTGCACAACTTGGTGCAACAAGGCGTAACAAGATCAATGCTGTGCTAGTTCAACATTCTATCTGGTTAGAACATGATTATGGGGTCACGCTGGCTCATTTCTCGCACCTCAGTAGCGGTCAGCAGCTGATAAACCACTTATAGAACAAAGTTTACTCTATTGCGAGATAGATGGCGCTGAAAGCGGTAGCTGTGACAATGTTGAATAACACCCCAGTTCTCATCTCACCCCAGTCCACCGCTCGTCCTCAGCGTTACTGCGATGACATAAATTTGATAGGTCAAATACGACACAAATGTATTAATAAATATAAAAAAATGTATGCGAAAGCTACTTACTTCACAATCTGCCTGGCCAATGCAGAGATGCTTCATAATTTTGCATACATCGTGTTTGAGCTAAGTAAAAACGCATTTTTTAGGGGACAAATATTCCATGATGTTTTTGCACGTCAATGCGCACGGGATAAGCTCCGAAAACCTAGACAAAGTAAAGAAAGAGAAATGGTGGCCTCTAGTCTGCACGTGCGCACGTGTACGCCCCTATTCTATATATCAGGAGCGGCTGAGCCGATTGTGTTCAAAATTAAGTGTGTGGCTAGGGTCACTGGTTCTACGTTATGTCCCAACACCCATTACTGCTACAGTGCTACATGCTAGACGAGGGTTTGCGCTCGAGTTTTACTGAATTGCTTTGAGATGTTCCAATACAATGTTTACCAATGACGAGTTTGTGAGGACAAAAAGTGTTTGACATTAACGTATTTCAGGTTAACCGACTTTTAAGCAACTGAGTCTGAACAACGGCCTCACTGGTCTTCATATATTTTTGCGTTTGTTTCCATTTGAAAGCAGTGAATGCTGTAACTTGTAACTCGATCTTAACCATTACCCGAGTCCGATCCCAGAGAACGTAATCGGTGCTTTGTGTTGGTAAGATTGAGGGTAACAAAGAACAGACATTATCCATAAGTGCACTGTTTTATCATTCGGCCTTCTCCTTACCCGCTGCAGTCTGGTCGGCTCTCTGTGACGAAGACGCGGAAGTTTTTACCGCTCTTCTTAGCTGTGATGAGTGCGTCTCTGACAGCCCGAGACCTGGGAAAGGTGACAGGGACGATGGAATGACGACAATCTGACAGACTGGTGCAGGGATGTGGCGGTGCATGATGCACCATAGGAACTTAAGCAAACTATTCGCCTGAATGCCAGCTGAGCTTCTCCCTATATCCCTATCGTATAGCATGTGCTGTGTGTGCGGGAAAACAGCAGGTTAAAAATTCAGGATAAAACTCGGCAGATGAAATATGACATCTAAGACTATGATGATTGTTGCTTCTGAACGCGCAACTGCGAAGGCTATATCGCACCCAATCTAATGCTTTCACTCGCGTTATAAAATACATATAAATAGAGCAGGCCCTGACGTCGCTTGGTAAATATACGGCAGTTATCGTTATTCTCTGACCTGGAGTGTGTGAGTATGGTCATGTCATCCATGATGAAAGGGTCGCAGAGCCGCGCAATCTTCTCACGCGCTCCAGAGTAGCGCTGAAGGAAGTCGCGTCCCCGCTCAATCATCAGCCTCTTAGTGTCCCTCAGCTCCTGGGGTCACCGTTAAACACGGCGCTCAAGCATCGATCTCTTACTTACAGCTACAGCGAACAGACAGAACATCTGCGTTGTGACCAGGCACGCGCACGGATCCTAGACACGGATTCCTGATACCAGAAGACATCTGTCAATAACCCAGTGGTGGATCTAGGATCCTAGCAGATGCGATGTCAAAACACAAGTAAGCAACAGACATCGGATCCAATAATATTTCGCGATAAGCAGTTACAATGAATCTGTTGTCTCACACGATCTTGGGTCCCACAATTTCCAACCGTAAAATCACACCCTTACATTGTTGGCATTTATTTTGAATCTGGAATGGATCCGGTAAGTCTCCCGACCAAATACTGAAGGAAAAATTAGCATTCCGCTAGAGATCTATAAAAGAATGTGCGGAAGTTGTCGAATTCCAGAGGATCCCTAAACACTTATGAAACGCATATTTAACCTGAGTGGATCGGGAGCGGATCGGGTCGGGTCCGGATACTCTGATCTCGGGATCCATTGTCAGGATATGCGGGTCCAGATACTCTGATCTCGGGATCCATTGTCAGGATATGCGCGCGTCTAGGTGCTAAGTGCCAACACCACTGACCTCTTTCTCGAGCGATGTGAGTTTGACTGTGATGAAGAGCTGACAGAGCTTTGTGCCAGATAAGACGGACGCACCAGCCTTCTCACTGCACAACAGGATCCGCTGCAGCTCCTTCATCCTGTCCATCAGCCCCGCCAGCGTCTCCGCTGTAAACAGAGACACACACCACGCTTACAAAACAAAACAGTTATAACATTGGAGTCGTGAAGTTATAGTTTGCATTATAATATTCAAAACATAAGGGTAACGAACGGTCCAATACCGAAATAAGGACACATTCATTCCGGTAGATGTTCAATCTCGATTAGACGTTAGGTTGTGTTTCGCCGCCCGAAAAAACGAGTCATAGGCGTAAGTTAAAATTTAAAATGATGGTAAATAGTCATGGTAAATATGGCCATGTAAGGACCATATTCCTCGAAAGTTTACAATTAACATTCGTACATTTACCGTAAGTAAATAACGCATGCATTTATCATAAATTTGACGAAATTCAAATGATGATCATAAATATGGTCCCGCACTGAATAACATAAATGTGGCAAGCTACACCACCGTTTGAATATAATGGAAAAAGTTTACTTACACTCGTGAGTCTCCAGGTCATTTAGAAGAGTATGGATGGCCGCAAACGCTATAGACATTTCAGGGTTCTCCTCCACCATTTTAGTGAAAGAGCGTTGAATGGCTGTAATACAAAAAGAACAGGTAGAAAGTGTCTGAATGCATGCTAACATACATACTCGTAAGCAGGGTTGGCAGTGGGTGGCAAAAAGTGTTTCTGCCACTGTTGTTTATCGGTTAAAACTGGATGGCAAGGCAAAAAGCCCAATAGCGCCCCAAAAGCCCCAAAAAACTAACGACAAATCGCTTGCTCAACCAGCATGGTCACTTGACCTAAGGCATCAGCGCTGTCACAGGTTGACGAGGTGCTCAATGTACAGATGTCAGACACTGGATTCTTTAGAAGTGTCATTCTCCAAAAAGAAACTCAGACTATTATGTACTGTATAGTTTCATTCAGCCATCTCAGTTCGGGTCAAGTGGCACTCCCTGTCATATATAAGCAAGTGAAAAGGAGTTGTGCTGCCAGCTGCTGGGCTAAGAACATTTGGTTAATGCAATAACGGCAGGTTCACATTGCATTGCAACCACCAACCGGCACTTCATTTAAAATGGTTCAATGATATAGAAATATACACTTCTTTTACAATTAATTTAATGAACAAAGCAATAAGGCAGTTTTTAGTTTTTGCCACTTTTTGCCGGTTTAAACCGGCAAGTGGTATTTTTTGCAAACAGTCCAATCCTGCTCGTAAGAAGAACGTTCCTATTCTAAAGTAGGAGTAGAATTTGCTGAGTTGTTGACAAACAAGATGGTAAAACAATGCTATATTTATCATACAATATTATTACTGTGTTATCATCAGGTTACGAGGTCACCTCAGCTGACACAGGTCAGGGGTCACCTCAGATGACACAGGTCACAAGTCGGCTCAGAAGATCCACACCGGACGTCGCACCCGCAGATAGCACGTGAAGCGGGTACGCGGCAGTGCACCTCTACTGGACACCGGTCAGGCCCCGCACGTCCGTTCATATGAAAACAATAACGCATTTGCATAACTCAATACACACTACACCGCCAGTAATCCTGGTACAACTTAACAACTAAACAACATGCCAGCAGCCTTACCGGCGTCACTCATGGCAGCTTGTTAAGGTACAACTTGAGCGCAGAAATCTGAAAAAGAAACCAGGGTAAACCATCGGACATGTGCATGACATTAAAGGGCGAAAACTCGTTGCTTTTCTTGGGATGTCTCTCTTCACTTACACCGGGCCGTGCCGGTGTTCAGTGCCACATTCGCGGTGCCGGGCGGCTGAACGACACCTCAAACTTGGCTCATATTGGCGAGTAGACATCAAACTACCACACTGGGTGCAATGTTTGACCTCGGGTCAACTTAAGTTAAGTTAACAAGTCAGGTCACCATCACCCCACCTCCAAAGAAGTTTGC
This sequence comes from Semibalanus balanoides, assembly GCA_014673585.1. NCBI lineage: Eukaryota > Metazoa > Arthropoda > Thecostraca > Balanomorpha > Balanidae > Semibalanus > Semibalanus balanoides. Next base: position 61,929 of record VOPJ01007285.1, read on the forward strand.
TGTTGCATCACAACTGGGGCATTCCAGGACAGATCGACAAGGGGGTAACACCCTACAGCTCAGATTTCTATTTAAGTCCGCTATAGGGGTTATCTGGGGCGCTGAATCGCGTTGTGCAAGTTTCAGCTCGATTGTAGTTACGGCTATCGAGTTATGAACTCCGGAATTTTTGTGAGGTCACCTTGCACGACTTAGCCAATTAGCTAATAACTCCACAACAAATTATCCAATTCCTAGAAAATCATGCATTTTCTGAATGGCAATGAAGTGAGGGACATCATCCCAGGCCCAGTTTTCATTTTAGTATGGATTCTAATGAAATGACCTTTGACCTCTGGTGACCTGACCTGACCTTGAAATGAGCTCAGTGAAAATAATTTTGTTTTATATTTGTGTAATATACTTTGGTAAGTTATCTTTACACAGGGAAATCAATTGTAGATGGGTATTTCTATAAATGTACTTTTTAATTGCTGAAATTAACTTGTTTTTATCTTTTCACTGACACAAAATGATTAATTTGTCCCATGATGACATTGAAATTTGAATGCGTCTTATGTGTCACACAAAGGTTTCAGGTTGCAGTATAAGCCACTTGGAGGTCAAGTTGAGTGAACTTATTTATTTACCAAGCAAAATTGTTGCTCAGAGACCTCTGCAAGGTCAGCTGAGGTCATCTGAAGTCACTAGCAGCATTTTGCCACAAACTCTTAATATAATACAGATAGAGACATGAACATATTACACCACTGTGTTTGTATCATAAATTTGTGTCGCCCGATATGCAACATGACCTACCTGGGTCACCAAATGACCTTGACTAAAGGTCAAATTTTTATGTTGACCTAGCCAGGTCACCAGTAACATAATTTGAAGAGCCTTGATGGGACAAACACAATGGTGTTTAATTTTCTGCTATATGTTTAATTAATACAAAAAGTTATGCATATAAAACTGTTTTACTAGCAACAATGAACAACTTCAACATATTTGTGAATACATGTTTGGAGAAAAGGACTAGAGATATAATTTTAACACCATAGTCCCATCATGATCATGAATAGTATATTGAGTAATTATAGGGGGGGGGGTTCCCCAAGACATTTTACACTATAACTTATTTTAACTTAAATAAATAATATCTCACCGCATTAGCAGTGTCCCTCATTGCCAAACTTTATTTACCCAACAGCTATTTGTCCTTGATGCAACAAATATTTTGTTGAAAAAAAACAGTGCTCCACTTATACCCTTCATTCTAGGGTGACATTGGGAAATGTGTTTTTTCTTGGGTGGGGGAAGTGAGAAAAGGGGGTTATTGGCCATGCATATTGGCCTTGCAGCGTTTGAACATGATGCCAGTCTCCGGGAGGATTTTCACTTGGTAGGATACATTATCAATAGCATAACAGGTACAAAATAGTGTCATGAAAGATGTGTAGTGAACTATTGGTTAAGTTAAGTAACTAAATAGTTGAATTTGGTAACATTAAAAGCGCTGTGGAATATTGGCCAATACGACCGATGCATTAGATAGCCAAAGTTTTGGAAATCTTTAGGTTTTCAGAAACTTAAAGCAAACTGAAGTCGCACTGCAACTACACCTATCATTCAATGTACCTTGCTTGACTTTTTAAAGTATATTTCATGAACACGTTTTCACAAAAAAAATATAACTTGATATTAAATCACTGTATATAAAATACTATATTAATTCAGTATTTATTATATTTAATTATTTACTAAGAGAGTTCACACCGTTCACAACAACCACTG
>VOPJ01007288.1:0-17214 GCA_014673585.1 Semibalanus balanoides
ACATGAAACCAGAATAGCCACCTCGTGGATGGTTTTTAATACACTGATTGATTGATTGATTGATTGATTGATTGAAGATGGCTTCTCCTTTCATTATCTACATGATACAAGCATATAGATTATAAAGTTGCTGGGGCGTGTTCAGACACAGAAAAAGGTGGTGACTAGCACGGTGATGACGATATGTAAGCGATTACGGGAAATAGACTGCTAGTTGAGAATGACATATGCATATATGAGGCCAGGAAAAAAATGAAGTCATTTTCTGCATAGGCGCGCTCGGGAATAAAAAAGGGTCATATTATTGCAATAAAATTACGATGCATGGGCCAGGGTCCTACAATGACAAAATGCACTGCAGTTTTCAGATGAAATACGCACGATAGGGTACTCTAGCAAAGATTATAGGAGAGTAGGTGAGTCCAGGTAGGGTAAAAAAGGTGTAACCATTGTGATTTGAAGGTGTAAGTGAAATAGCCACTGCTGACTATCCAGTATCATAATAGAGGAAATGTAGCCATCAAAACTCCAAGTTGGAATCATGGATGCGCGTATGATGAAGTTCAACATGCAAAACTGAACTATCTATATGAACTGTAACTAGTTTGTATTTTTTGGTAGCAGCCTGCCTACGGTTAATATTGTATTTACTTGGCTTCCCTTTTTACTAACCTGGCACCGCCTATGGCCAAAATATGCTTTACAACTGTTTTGTCTGAATTCACAATAATTAACTTTTTAATTTATCAAAAAGGCCAGAAAAATGGTTTTATTACGTAATCACTTCACCTCCATATTTAGTGACCTGTAAACGCCTAGGATTTCTGGCATTTTTAACTTCATCGTTATATCAACCTACATTTCAATGTCTAAGTTAAGTTAAGTTTTTATATGTTCAAGGCCGTCCACCGCGAGGTGATATTGGCCCGTGTTGTTGGCTTCTTGAGTTGTGTTCTTGAAGGGTTGCGTTGGTATCGTTGGTTCGCAGGTTCGCAGGATGCCTGGAGACAAGGTCTTGAAGGGTTGCGTTGGTATCGTTGGTTCGCAAGATGCCTGGAGACAAGAAGGAGACGAAGGAGAGGAAGAAGTCGCACTGCTGAGAGAGGGCCGTGACGTCAGCAGGCTTGGTCGGCTTTCAACGATGGTAAGATCCCCCGGCGGAGTGCCGTGTGTTCCAAGGTGGCTTGACAGGCAAGCGGGGGTTTGCTAGGCACCCTAACTGCCACGACAGCACGCGCCGGGCGGAGGCCTTAATCAAGGCGTCGGACCAGATGAGGGCGGGAGCGCAACCTGCGCCGTCGTCTGCTCCAACTGTCGAAGTCTTGTCTAGAAGTGAAGTAAGTCGTCGTGAGTCTAAGTCGAAGTCGAAGTTGTCCGCCTGCCGGGGCAGTCGAGGGCGGGGCTGCCACCCTCGCCGTCGACAGCCCCGGGCCAACGGAACACCGCCGTGCCGCCTCCCGATGCACGCTGGTAGGAGCCGGAGCGTCGGTGCCAAGACAGCTGCAGTCACTGCACTAGGCTGATCAGGTCCGGCAGCAGCTGCAGTATACACTACTTGCAGTTGTGTAGTTGAGTCTTGAATCTCCTGTTAGGGAGGAGTTCCAAGGTCGGGGGCAGCCGGGCAGGACCCGCGTGCAGGCACCCTGCCCCGACCGCTCCCAAGCTGCAACTGTTTCAATGTCTACTAGAGGGTGTGACAATGTCTACTAGAGGGTGTGTTAATCGCGCATTGCGCGATGCGCGATTAACACCGACGCCGCCCGCAAACACCGCCCACAAACGCCGCCCGCAATCGCGCCCACAACGCCGCCCACAAACGCCGCCCGCGAACGCCGCCCACAAACGCCGCCCGCAAACGCCGCCCACAAACGCCACCCGCAAACGCCGACCGCAAACGCCGCCCACAACACCGCCCGCAAACGCCGCCCGCGAACGCCGACCGCAAACCCCGCCGCAAACGCCGCCCGCAAACGCCGCCCACAAACGCCATCTGAAAACGCCGCCCGCAAGCCGCCCCACAACGCGAGGTAGAGAGCGCCCGCAAACCCCGCCACAAACGCCGCCCGCCAACGCCGCCCACAAACGCCGCCCAAAAACGCCACCCGAAAACGCTGCCCGCAAACGCCGCCCGCCAACGCCGCCCGTAAACGCCGCCCGCTAACGCCGCCCGCTAACGCCGCCCGCTAACGCCGCCCGCCAACGCCGCCCGCAAACGCCGCCCGCAAAGCCGCCCGCAAACGCCACCCGCAAACACCGCCCGCAAACGCCGCCCGCAAACGCCGCCTGCCAACGCCGCCCGCCAACGCCGCCCGCAAAAGCCGCCCACAAACGCCGCCCGCAATCGCCATCCGCCAAAGCCAAATACCGCAAACGTATAACGACGTAACAACGTATACAAAAAGATCGTTCTTGATTATGAATCGTGATTTTATCGTGTATCATGTGATGATGGCAAAAGTATTGTAAATAATGTGGCAAATACCACTATCACTTCTGTATACATGATAATGTAACCAAAAGGCATACATGCTAACCACAGATATTACGTTTGGCTGTCCGGCTAAGTATTTTTGACTGTCAAATATGCTCATTATACCAATGTGTGTGCAGGGCAGCGTAGTGCTATTGATTGGTAGACGTTGTAGGCGAAGGTCTGGGCTCTGTGTCGTTGTCGTCCGTTTTTCGCTTTGACGTCCGGGTGCAGAGAAAACCGGTTGACTAAGTCGCCCAGCCTCCATGCAAAAATTGAAATTTACAAAAGATCTCCCAGAGCAAAGTGCGACGTCATCCCGTCATGCGTTTGAAATACGAATTACTTGAAGCTGTGTTGTGGTCTTGACCAATATATTTATCGGTTTTTAAACATTGAAGCTGTAGTTGAACAAAAATAGGCTTCTTTTGTTAGTTTTCGGCGCCCGTTGCAGATTCAGAAATGCGCGTCACGTGTTGATATGCATCGAAATCCGCTTGAATTTTGCAAATCGGACGGGTAGATCTCGAAATATCCGGGCAGGTGTTGGATCCCCCATCCCCAGACACTAACAGAGGTAGCCTGGAGCCTGCCACCAAAAGGGTTAACCCTATCCCTATACATACATATTACATAGTAACCCCATCTCCTGCCACTAACAGAGGTAGCCTGGGTCCTGCCACTAAAAGGGTTAACCCCATCCCTATACATACATAGTAAACATAACAACCAATTTAAATAAATCGCCAGTCATGACCAAGCCAAGTTATTCTTGAGAGCTACTGACAGATACAGTGCAGTTAAAACCAGTATAGTTTTCGCTACCATCTGTAAAAAACTCGACAGTGAGGCTGCCTACAGTGGAGATGTTCGGCGCGTTGGTGTCGCAGTATCGCCTTCCCTTCACACTCATCCAGTCATAATCGCAGTCAGAACTCTCCAGCTGGAAGCTGTCGCAGCTGAGCCGCAGCCGGTCGGTGGCGACGATGGCTGTCAGCTGCCATTTGCAGTACAGGCTATTCGTTACGGCTGCGGGAAGTTCTTGGAGAGCAGGGGTGTGCTCTGCCGCGTGCCAGGTACCGTCGGACCAACCAAGGCGGCCGCGCTGCCCGGCCCCGGGCCTCGTGACTCTATATAGCAGTTGAAGCCTCTGTCGGTGGAGCCTTGGTGGTTCCGTCTGGGCGTGTATGAAACGATGACGCGACTGGGAAGTTAGACCCGCAGAAGCGGCCCACACCGGCCACTTCTAAGAAGTCGGCTGAGCAGTTGCTGCTGTTTTGTAGGCGAAAGTCGCTGCAATAAAACAATATGGCTCCTTGGTGATCCGCTGGTCGCAGAGAGTAGTTGCAGATGTAGTTATTCGGATAGTCACTTGGGTAAGATTTTGATTGAAATACGGTATTGTTTGTTCAGGGGAACAAAGCTGGTACCACATTGGAGAGTAATCGCCATCTGTCACCAGTTGCTTGGGTGACGCTGAAGGACGGTCTCGGGTCTCGTCAACAGGAGATACATCACCAGCAGGGACCAGCCGGTATGCTCTCACCTGAAATAGGACCGCACTTAGTATCAGGACGCATATCGATGTCTGTAGCTACAGCCTACACATTGACAACACGTCTGATCGCCAAAAATGCGATTTGGTGGTGATTTCAGACATTCTCTCGTTGGTCCATTTGGCAAATACTCTACCTGGGCTTTCATTTGCAATGCACACTACACACACGCGTATGAAGTACCCATACACCTAACGTGTTAACATCGCAGAGTTCAAGGTGTGTTTTCTGTTATGTTTGTTTGGTTTGTTTGTTGTTTGTTTGTTGTTTGTTTGTGTTTTGGGTCAACCTGGGTACCAACGCATCCCGTGCTTGCATTTACTGGGGGCTGGATTTCCCGATTTATTGGGCCTGGCTATTCAAAGGATTGCTCTATGCTCACGGACATAAGGCACGTATGTATGTATTGTACAATGTACAATGTAATGTACAAATGTATGTACAAATACAATATACAATGTACATTGTACATGCCCTGGGCAAGATCTCTTTACCTTACCTATCCCTGGGTGGGCCTTTGCGCCACCTTCGCCCTAGTGGGAGGGGGGTAAAATGACCCCACTAAGTCACAAACTAAAATGACTAGAAGGATGCCGAAAATGTGTGAGCAATTTTTCGCAAGAAAATTCAAAGCTGCGTTGTGCATGTGTTCGGAAAAGGTTAATAATGAGGTCACCAGAGATCATCTAAGGTTGACCCGCACCTTGCTGGCGTATCTAGCCGAACACGCCCCGCCGGGGACGCAGATTCTGTCCCCTCGTTATCTTTCGAACCAATAACTGCAACGATCGACGCACAAGGTGGCAATTGAACCCTCTCAATGAGACACATCTCAATAATACGTGCTATTTACCAAATGAGATCACATATTACGTCACGGTCTGGTCAAAGGTCAAAATTGAGGTATTTGAGCGTATGAGCCATTATTTCCATTTAAAGCCTTCGATTGAGACTATTATCGCACAAAAGGATCTCAAAGAAGTATTGCCTCTCCCATATGAGCATGACTGAAATTATAAGCAAAGCTCAAGGTCAGGAAACACAAATTCGGAAAATCAACAAAAGCCATTCGATTCATGTTTTATGAGTTGCTTTAAACGTACGAACCCAAGAATTATATGGGTTCAGGCTGCCAAACAAACTATAGTTGCAGGTTTGTTTGGTAACCTGAACCCATAGAATGACTATATGTCAAGATCAGGTCAAATGAGGTCAACATGTGAAGTTGTTTATTCTAAATAAAAAGCCATGCTCCTAAATTAACTTTTTCCTGGAAACACAATATTGACCTTAATTTGTATGAGTCTAGTTAGTAAAAGCAAAAGAACGCAACCTAAAAAGTCGTTATGAATTACTTATAACTTAGCAAGTCAAAAGTAAAGATATTGCTTTTGAATTTAGATAGAATATCGTCCATGCTTAGTTATTAAACATGTAGTTCGTTTTTCGGATATCGAATACAAATATGTGGAGAAATCAATCTGAAAGAACAATTGTAATATGTGATGGGGTTAAAAACAAAAACTTTGGGAAATTAAAGACAGCCATTTCAAAAGGGGTTCCTTTCCTTTTTGACGTTTAAATTATAAATTTGCACCACGAATGGCGTCACACGTCAATATAAGTTATTATCTCTTAACCCTATTCCCTTCGGGGGCAGATTCTGACCCCCTCGGTAGTTTTTCGCCAGCCGCTTCTGAACCGTTACGTCTATCGTCTTAAAACTTTCAAACTTTTCCTAAATACAAATGACGCGTGTTGTGTCAAAATTTTGAAAAAATCGGCTGAGCAGAGGCAGCTGCAGGCTCATGTTTGGGGAGGTCGTTTCGAATGCGGTTGTGCGGCGCATACTTCCGTCGCAGTTTGCGATGGAATAAAATCGTCAGAAACTATGTCTTTTTATATACATCATACATATTTGGATTATACACATTTTGGGGAAGAGATGCACTCAGTTACATAAAATGAGAGGCGATATCCTCCGTCAATTTAGGCCAAACTTCAAATAAGTAAGAGGATAAAAGGCGTTCCGCACATGGTGCCCCCTACGTTGTTTACCTGACTCCGCCTATGCGCAATATATTACATTTTACCAATTACATTAACAAAGCCCACATGTGACGTTCCATCGTCTCAAACACTCACGAATAGCACATGTTTTTATAATAAAAAATCACCCATTTTGTATTCCTGGGTACGCCTATGATTTTCGATTTTTGTACCTTTCCCTTTGATATATTAAAGACCATGACATTGAAAGCTCAAAAACATTTTGTGCATGAAAATTGGTCAAATCACATGGCTGCAATGACCTTTAAAAAAACACGCAAAATTTCCGTATTTTTCGCCCCCTGGTCCTCCATTTTTGAACATAAGAAATCGCGTCCAAAAAGAAATATTTCGTCACGACGAATCAAATGGTGTTCGTCCCATCGAAATCAGCCGAGCGGTTCTCGAGATCTCTGGGGGGGGGCAGAATCTGTCCCCCTCCCGCAGGTTAACGTAATTTTGGCCGCCCGCAGGGAATAGGGTTATACCACTTAATCTAATTTAAATTGAATGTTTGTCAGGATCAAATGGAAGCATAATGAGGTAAGCTATAAGAACATTTTGACATCAATATCTATACAGTGCTTAAATATTGAGGCAAATCAGTAAGGGGCTCAATTCTGCCTCTAAGTGCAGCGGGGCGAGGTAAGAAGGGACACTGTCACCTTCCAAAAAGTTAGAATTACGCCGCTTGTGGTGCTAAAATAATAATATGAAGTAATGCTGCCAAACCGAATATGAATCTTTTTCTCAAAAAACAGTGTTCAATTTTAATTTTAAAAAATAAGTTGTAATATTTGGGTGTTGGCTGGAACGTCATAAACAGGAATTTTGGAATCAGAGACAACCTTTCACGCCGCCAAATTATGGCTAATAATGGCCCAGTGTAAAAACCAAGTCAACTATCATGAACATTTAGTAAAGAGTGACGACGTATCGGCTCAGATTCCCCGTTCAACATAACATGGGGAATGGATGTTCCAATGTCCAAACCAAACGTATCGGTCATACCGCTCATTTTTAGGCCCTCTGCTACCTAGCGAGGATTTTGGAACCTTACAGTTGCGCTCCATGGCACTTCCAATGATAAAGCCCGTACACGAGTGGGCGCTTCACTTAAAATCATCGTAATAAACAAAAATTAAAAAAGCACAGTCCCGCCACGTTGTGAGCGGCAAAGAGTATGTTAGGTACAGGACAACTTTCAGTTGGATGACGCAGAGCACTTTTTGTTCCTGAAGCCGGTACTTGTTAGAACCAAGTACGGTGTTAAAGGCCCATAGACGTCAGCATAAATTTTGAAATTACGCGCTATATATCACCAGAGTAAAATATCACAAAGCACACCCAGCGCCTGAAAGTCCAAAATAATTCTATGTGTGAGAAAATTAAGTTTTAATACAATATCGACTATCCCGTTGTTCCCCAGCAGCTTTCAATATCTGGTTCATCAACGGCCTCACAACCGAACAGCAACGATATTATTGTGATCTCTACCCGACTGGTTCACATGCCTTTCTAGCTGACAGCTAGCACACCAGTAACCCAAATAAACAACAGAAAAACACACATGACCTCACATCAAACTGGCTAAGGAACGGACGTGGGGTTCTCCATTGTTCTATTTATGGGAGTAAAATGCATGCCTTTGAGCATTTGAGCATTGAGCACCGTAGAAGGCAAAGTTACCTCAATACTATAAATAAAACGTTAAGACAAAACGATATTATTATACCTGCAACATCACAATTATGGTCACAAATAGGTATGCCACAATTAACCTAGCATCACAAACACAGCTCCAGCCTTGATGGCGAGATACCGAAAAGGGACACAATACATAAGCATCGGCTGAATTTCGTCTTGGCACACTAGTGGCTTTTGCTATGCTCCGAGTTTAAGTTAAAAAGATAACATGTTCTTTTATTGATCACATACTAGTCTTAATTTTTAAAGAAACATCTTACTATTTTGCATGGTGATTTATATGCCAACCCTTGGTCAGGCCCGTGCGCCTCCTCACGCTACCCGCCCATAGCGTTTTCTTTTGTCTGTTACATTCTGTATTTTTTGTAAATTTGGAGCACTGTATGGACCAATATTGGGGAATACAAAATATACGGATGATAAGAACGTCAAATTGTTCGCGAGCAGGTTAGTCTTCATCTTGTTTAAATATGCCTTTGTTGCTGACGCCAATATTACATGCTGTCAAATCGTCGCTCCGTGGCGGCTGCGGCAACGGTGCTGTGGCGACGCTGGCATTGCCGCCAAAAATACTTCACGTCAAGTCGCCCGCCGACCGGGCGCCGGCCTGCCCGGATCGCTTAGAGAAGGGCAATATCCATTCAACAATTATTATGATGACTCTTTTTAACACATCAATTCAAATGAATTTGAACAAAATGTCATTTAAATAGTTATTTATCTATGCAAATATTGCATTAGTTAATAATTTGCATAAAACAGAGCGCAAGTATATAGCCAAGTTCCTCTTGGTACTTGTTTCGCATATATTGCCCATCACTATCGAAAATGAGCCACTTACCATCACAAGGCGACCCGATACGAGATCAAATTTCTTTGTGATTTCGACTTGGTGGGTTGTTTTAACTTAAACATACTTAATCGCAAGCCAAGCACCAACATTGCTATCTACTTAAATTTAATGTGGGAAAGGTGGGCAGCCTGTAATCTCCAATGAAAGACACTCTCCAGAGACCTTTAAATATCTTTCAAGAACTATCGATAACTGAGACAAATGGAAACAATAACATTGAAACTCATTGAAAATGCGATAACCATTGGGTGCCCTTAAATTTAGTTCTGATCATCATTTAGACTCTAGAAGTCACCAAAAGTTAATAATGGCAAGTCCTTAACATAGCGTTTTACTTGAATAACTTTTTACCACGTTAAATAAAGCAATATTATAACACTATCATTGTGTTTCCTCGTCAATACACTTCGAAACATCTTGTTAACGCCCTGCTCAAGTTAATTTCATAATTTAACCTCAGGTCAAAGTTATTTGGTGAACTATGTATGTTAAGATGCATATCGATGTGGAGACGCGTCTTGAAGATGAAAAAATCGTACCATTCGCTCGTCTCCATCCTTACTCTATCAATAGTTTTTGTCATACAAGTGCTGGTGACCTCTGATGACCTCAGCTGACCTCACTGAGCAACAATTACGATCTTGGTCATCAGGAATTAGCAAATATAACATGATTATGAAACCATTGATATCATCTAATGTATAGTATCTGGAAAGAAAACATTTGTATATTTTCCCATTTGGCATTGACTTATAAGGGGGTGGTCACGAAACTGATTTGACATTTGGTCAGCGATATTAGAAGCAGTACAAATCTGGGCAAAACTTATTGTTACCACTTGTGATCTTATTATGAATACTGTAAGTTCCAAATCCATCGCACATAGGACCTGTAGCTTTGACAGAACCGTCCACCACAAATTTGTGCGGGTAATGTCATGACCTGGCAGGCGCGAATCTAGGGGATGGCCATAGGGCGCCTTCCCCCCCCCCCCCATGAACCATATCGGGTCATGCCCGCTCAGCGTTGCCCGTAACGCGCAACTTTCTGGTCTTGATCACGCCCCCTAACTCCGTCAACAACATTTCCGTGTCCGTGACACTGCAGCCCCCCCCCCCCCCAAAACTCCGGGTCAATAAGATTTCGCTGACGGCGATCACTAGTATGTGCCCCGGGACCGAAAATCCAGATCTGCGCCTGCCTTAAGACCTAACCTGTAACTAGAAGTCAGGTGGACCGGAAATGACCGGACCTGAGATGACCTGTAATCTTAAATTTGATGCAATGTGTGTAACTCATTTCAAACAGCTGCTGTCAAATTGTTGCAGGCACTAGGCGCCGCCGTTTTCCTGCTATTCTTGAAAGTGTCAAAATATATTATTTCCGGTTTTTAATCAAAATATTGAGTAACTGCTGCTGAATTACGATCATAATATTTGTTGTGTCCGAGTCACTTAACTTAAGATGATTAAAAAGTATGTCAAATTTGGGATTAATGACGTCATTGTAAACTTATTGTTCGCCATAGAGAAACCCTTTACGCTGCCAATGACATTATTGACCCATCTTTTAGACGTTTATGCCGTTCTTAAATTCAAATTATGGCGCGTTGTTAATGACACTCGCAAGGGTAATCCTGAATCCAGCGAAGTTTTAGAGAATACAGTTTCCGTCCGGGATCCCAGACCATCAATCTTGAAGTTGAAGTGGCTGTCACCCAGCCAGCGGCGGAACTTGCAGAGACCTCCTTTGGCATGAGTTCAAAACTAAATTGCTTAAAAGTGAATAGGTTTTGGTGAAAATTGCCTTAGTTAATTGTATTGGTCAATAATTGCAAAAGGTAATGGCTATCTCAGTTCAAAACCCTAATAAAGGCGAAACATTCCCTTGCTAACAAAACAAAACGGGATATAAAAATGCCACACTCTACCACGGCCAAGCACATAAATGCTTTAGCTGCCCTGACAACATGTCTTCAGTTGATAACTATTATCTGATTCAACACATTTCCCCTGCCTTGCTACAGCTGTGAACGCAGGTGGACAGAGTGATAGGGTGAAAATTACCCACATACTACGATACGAGCCGGCCGGAGAAGATGAAATGTCATAAATCAGGCCTTGTTAAAAAAAAATCACGAAGCAATAATTTAACTCATCACTGGTTAACGAGCTAAATTTGCTTGCTGGTTACAAAAGTACGTTAACCTGTCTTAAAAATTAATCCAACAGCATTGTTCCTATTTTTCAGTGGTTTTCCTTCCACAATCACAAACTCACCAGTGATAAGAGTCTCTGCACTTGAAGCGGTTTTTGTCCGTAGTTCTGTCAGCTTCAACTCCGAGGCAAGAGCCTGGTGAAGCGACAGGAGACCACAGAGCAGCTGAAAACGATGCATGTCGGAAGGCTGCTGGCTACTGAAGTGGAAATGGCTTATACGTTCGACGCATTTTATACTTAAGGTTTCGTCATCGATAACAGTATCCATTCATTTCCGGAGCAAAACAAGATGTCAAGATCACCAAAAACACATTAATTACCGAAATGTGGCCCACGAGGAACGTCAAAACAACATCGGACCATCCCGCTAAATGCAGTTAATATGCCACCAGATGTTATCCTCGGCAGCCCCCCCCCCCCCCCCCCCTCCTCCCAGAACCAGCACAGCTGGCTTCGAGTCAGTCCGCCCGGTGCTAGCTGGTGTGACCTCTGACCTGTGATGTCACCAGGGGCAGATCCAGACGCTTGGTTTGGGGGGGCAACTTTTTTGGCAAAAGGGTGCCCCCCCCATTTTTGTCTCCACTGATTTGGGCTTCTCGCCTTATTCTGCATCCGAGATAAAACAAAATGTGGAAAAATAAAAAAAATACAATATAAAAAACTTTTTTGGAGTGAAAAACAAATATTTAAAAATTCGGGAAAAATTCACATTAAAATACGCAGAACACCACTTTCCGTAGCATATACACACGTTAGTAATAATCATGTTTATTTCATACCAACTCGCAGGGGCGTCAAACGATAATTGTTGAGGGTGTCGGCAGAAATGACGAAACTTGTAATTTTCGTTTGTCTGCGTGTATTAAAGCATTTGCAGCATTTTTAATGTGGATTTCCATGTTATAATACGTATTTGGTTAGCTTAGGGATTTTAGGTGGCCGATTTTTGCGTCATATCGTTTGCGTCGCCTTTTTCGGAACTCTGGCAAGCTAGCTAGCTTAACATGTAGCCAGCTTTGAAAATTAATCCTCGCCTTACGGGGGCGAGGAGGCTGACAGGCCTCTCTGATGTTGTTCTGAAATCACTTTTTGCTCATGCTGGCGCATCTTGCTGAAATTTCAGTAGCTGAGTTGACAACAATTATACATATGCTGGCAAAATTTCGCTGATTTTGGTTCAGTCATTTGGGAGATAATGACGTTTTAGTGACGATTATAGTTGGTGGAAAAACGGTAAATATTGTAAAAATCGTAGAAAATAGAGTTTTGCAGCAAATTGCTAGCAGAAAGCGACAAAGATCGAAAATGACATTTTAATTAGGAAAGGCCAACTAGAATTTCCGAAATTTTTGGTTTNGACTTATTTTGATCAGATACCAACAAATAAATACATTTTCTGTATTTCTGAGACGAAACTGGTCGAGGACCATACCTTTTATTAACATTATCAGTTTCTAGTTTTTAGTTTTTTTGACGAAAAAAATCATTATTCTTGACGTGATCGAGTCGAGGTCATTCACTTGACCTGGAAGTTCACCCAATGACTGCAACCTACAAAAATGCATACCGTTAGATTCCTCACATGACAGGCAACATGCTGGTTCTTACCTGCGCTGCTCTATGATGCTTGGTTTGGAAGTTAGCAGGGAATCCTGTCAGTCCCCCTCCCCGTACGGCGAATGTGGGAAACGGTAAGGCGAGGGTTAATGTTGTATGAAGTGGCCCTGGGGCCAGGAATTACCGTCAAGGAGAGCCTCTGCCTTGACACTTAATTAAATAAATTCCCACATTTCCTTAATTTGTGTATGCATTTGCGAAAACTTGTGTGATTGCCGCGAAGCGGCGCGATTTTATTTTCAGTTTTGTATTTGTGAATAGCTGGATTTCGACTGCTTCAAAGCTAATTTAACGAATAAATTGTTATCTTCCTCGATGTTCCAGACTCACCATGTTAACACCAAATAGATAACCAAGTCAGTCCGCTATTGAACAATGTTGCGGTATTCACTGATGTCCTTTGGGGTGGGGGGGGGCAAAAAGATATGTTGCCCCACCCTTTTTCGCTTTGGGAGGGGAGGCATGGCCGGCATATTCCCCCCCCGGATCCGCCCATGCCAAGTAGGTAAGCATTTTTAACAGGGTAAGAGCGACGCATTAATATTTAAACAAGTACATTTATCTGTATATGTGATGTGTTCCCATAAAGGGGTGTTGAAATAGATTAGTTGATTGATTAATTTATCATTTACATCTCCCTCCGCTCAACAACACTTTTCTTTGACAGCGCCCTCTTGAGGGCTTGGTCTTCCCTTGATGGATTTATAAGTACGCCATCACTCATACCTATATAATACACACAAACGCCTATACGGTTTTGTATAGAACATCCATTTATACCTAGGCGAAATTCGACTTATGTTAAACTCTGGTGACCTCAATATTAACCGTTCTAAGAAATTGTCGGTATGCTTTCGATATAGCTTGTCTCGAGTAAGCTTGTCTCGAGTTATCTAACGTCTATTTTGCTCATCGCCACATCGTGTGGTTTTTAGATCTTACGGGGGCGTCTATCCGTCCTCCTCCCGGCAGCATGTGGTTGGCAGCGGCGTGAACCCCCGCTGTTCACTGGTTAACATTGATTATACCTTATTTCTTCAATTAAAATATTATACGTCTGCCCTGACCTTTCCGCCTCCGCCATGTGCCCTGTCTCTGTCCTGCGCTACTCCACCATCTGCCCTACCCTGTTCCACATCTGTCTTGTCCTGCCCCACCTCTTGTTCTTGCAAAGCCCTGCCTTGTCTTACTCTCCCTGTCTTGTCCTGCCCTGCACCTGTCCGCCATTATCCTGGCCCTGCCCTGCCCTGTTCTGCCCTCTGCCTGCCTCTGCCCCCCTCTGCCCCGCCTCTGTCCCGTCCTGCCCTGTCCCTCCCTGTCATGTCCCGCACTACCCTGTCCCACCCTGCTCTGCCCTTTGCTGCCACCCTGTCCTGCACCGCCCAGTGGCGCTGGCAACAGCTTTGCAATGCGTCTGCTCTCCGTTAAGATAGCGTCAATTATATATAACCCGATACAGAGCAAAATATCGGTCAATGGTGAATATTATGGTCATGACTAGATATAATAGTTTGGATAGCAATATAGACTAATGTGACTAAAATTTGATTTGGTCGACGAAGGTAACTGTTTCATAAATATTCAAAGTGGTCAGAATCCACAATTTTGTCAAAACAGCCACCGGTAAAATATAGAATGTGCGCCTTACATTTTTAGGGTGCGCAATGCCACCCTGTTGTCACGGCAGGGGTGGCAAGACTGCCACCCCTGCCCTATGGTTGGCGCCGCCACTGTAGCGGTCTCGGGGACAAGCGCAGCAGCGAGTGCGAGCGTTCCCGGGAGTGTAGCGGTCCTTGGGGCAGCAGGAGTACAGCGGTACCGGGGGCAGCAAGAGTGGACCGGTTTCGGGGGCAGAGGGAATGCAATGGTTTCGGACGCGTGACAAGATAGCTCACATTCACATTCACATACAAAACACACATTCACGGACTATTTGGATTGGCTTCAAAATCAGTTCACAGACAGATCATGAAAAGTAATTATTATAATGGAATTTTAGAGTCGCAATATCAAAATCAAAGGATTTAGAACAGGTCAAAGAGTTAAAGGTCAAAAAGCGGACTATCGGGACTTGT
The DNA here is from genome assembly GCA_014673585.1 of Semibalanus balanoides. Lineage (NCBI taxonomy): Eukaryota > Metazoa > Arthropoda > Thecostraca > Balanomorpha > Balanidae > Semibalanus > Semibalanus balanoides. Next base: position 14,547 of record VOPJ01007288.1, read on the forward strand.
ATGAAAATTGGTACTTAAGTAGATCATGGCACGCCGCACGCTCATTAAATATTAGAGTCCCACATTCACAATTAAAGGACTTAGACCTTAACCTCTTTAAAGGGTCAAAGAGGTCAAGGTCAAACAGCGAATTATTGGGATTTGCATGCAAATTGTTACACTGGTAGAACATGACCTCATCACGCTCATACAATCTTGGAGTTGCACATTCAAAATAAAAGGATTTAGAGCAGGTCAAAGAGGTCAATGTCAAAAAGCGGACTGTTGGGATTTTAATTAAAATTGGTACTCTGGTAGAAAATGTCATCCTCACCATGCTCATAAAATCTAAAAGTCACACATTGAAAAACAGAGGATTTAGAGCAGGTTAAAGAGGCCAAGGTAAAAAAGTAGACTATTGGGATTTGCATGAAAGTTGGCGCACTGGTAGATCATGACCTCCATATCACTCTCATACAATAGTAAAGTAGCTCATTCAAAATAAAAAGGGTATAAAGCAGGTCAAAGAGGTCAAGGTCAAACAGCGGACTATTAGGATTTGCATGAAAATTCGCACATCACTAGAGCAAGACCTGTTCATCACTGTCATAAGATCTTACAGTCTAACGTTAAAATACAATTATTTCTAGTGGACCGTGACCATGACCTTAACCTCACCCAGACACCTCCCTGACACTGTCGTCAGCCTCGCCCCAATACCACACCGGCCCTTAATTTTTAACGGCACCTCCCTGACCCTGAGCTCAGCTTTGTTATGATACCACTATGAGCATGTCCTCAGCCTCGCCCCGACACCTCCCTAGCCCTGATTTCAGCAAGCCTCGCCCTGACACCTTCCTGACCTTTACTTTTGCCTCGTCACAATACCACCCTGATCCTGACCTTTGCCTCACTCCTATACTTCCCTGACCATGACCTCAGCCAAGCCCTGACATCTCCATGACTTTGACTTTATACTCGCCCCGACATCTGCTTGGCCCTGACCTCAGGCTTCCCTCGACACCTCTTTGACACAGATTTTCGGCTCGCCCCGTAACATCCCTGACCCTGATCACGACCTCGGCAGAACAGCTCCCTGAACATGATCCTGACCTTGGCATCACCCTGACACCTCTAGTCAGCCCCTGATCTCAGCCTGTCTCAGCCTGGAACTGACACCTCTCTGATCTTGACTCTCCTAACACCACCTTGGCTTTGAACTGACCTGGGCCTCCACCACCACCAACCCGTCGAAGACTTTGCCCCGACACCTCCCTAACCCTGATCCCGACATCTCCCTGACTCTGACCTCAGCGTCGCCCGCCACCATCCTAACCCTGACCTCGACCTCGTCCTGACGGCTTTCTTACCCTGACCCCAACATCGGCGGGACACCACCTTAATCCTGACCCAACTCGGGCGCGACACCACCCTAACCTTGATCCAACCCTGGCGCGACACCTTACTGGCCATGACCCTGGCCTCGACCGGATACTACCTTGAATCTGACCCTGACCTGTCTCACACCAAAATCTCCCTAGCCCTGACCTCAGCAAGCTTCGCCCTGACACTGACCTCAGACTCGCTAACCATCACCCTGACATGACCTGTTCCCGACATCTCCCTAACCAGCTGACCCCGAACTCGGCGCAACACCTCCCTGACCTCAACCTCGCCGTACACCACTCTGCTCCTGACATCAGCCTCACTTTGACTCTGAACTTAACCTCGCCCGCCACCAGCCTGACCCTGAATTTGTTCCCCTACACCTTTCTAACCCTGACCCCAAACCTCATCCCGACACCTCCCTGACACTAACCTCAGCCTTGCCTGCTACCACCTTGACCCTGACCATTGTCCCAACACCTCCCCTAACCCTAATTCTTGACCCTTAACTCGGCCCGACATCTCCCTAACCCTGACCCCGACATCGGCGTGACACCTTCCTGACCACGACCCTGGCCTCATCATCGCAGCAACACCTCTCTAACCTAGACCTTGGCTTCGCCTCGATACTTCCCTGAATCTGACCCTGACCTCAGTCTCACACCAAAACATCCTTAACCCTGACCCAGTGGCGGCGTATCCGGGGGGGGGAGGCACAGGGGGCATGCTGCCCCATAATTTTGGAGCGGGGGCAATACTATGTTTTTGACCCCCCATAATTTCGAAAAGAGCTTAACGTAAAAACAATACTGCTGGCGTCTCGCCCCGCCAGAAGGCCGCCTCTCGAGCTGCTTGGCCGACGTGCATTGCGTCTTCCCAAACTATATCACAGCTGATGACATCGTCCCTGTGGCTAATGACAGAGCCCCACTGGCTGATGGCGGCAACCCTCAGGCAAGTGACTGCGCCCATCTGGCTAGTGACGACGCCCCTCTGGCTCATGACGGCGCCCCACTGCACTAGCTGAAGACAGCGCCCCACTGGCTAGTGACGGCGCTCCTCTGACTGGTGACGGTGCCCCTCTGGCTAGTGACGGCGCTCCTCTCACTGTTGACGGCGCCCCTCTGGCTAGTAACAGCGTCACTCTGGCTAGTGACGGCGCTCCTCTGACTGGTGACGGCGCTCCTATGGCTAGTGACGGCGCCTCTCTGGCTAGTGACGGCGCTCCTCTGGCTAGTGACGGCGTCCCTCTGGCTAGTGACGGCGCTCCTCTGACTGGTGACGGCGCCCCTCTGGCTAGTGA
>VOPJ01007289.1:0-17221 GCA_014673585.1 Semibalanus balanoides
GCCCGAAGTCGTCGAACTTAAAAGACAAGACGTGCAGCTTGCCGTCCTCATGGGGATCTTACTGCAGCTGTGCCGATTGGGAAAGCTTAAACTACAGCAGTTTTCACTTTTTATTTGCTCCTGCTACTTCTGAAGTCTCAATGTCTGATGATGCCATTAAGTTGGTAATGCAGTCGTACCGGTAGTAGGTTAATGTCCGTCTGAAGTTGCCTGCTGACAGCCGCTGTATGCCGTGACGTGTCTCTGAGCCATACATTTCACTGACCTGTGCCGTGCGCGTGTCTGTACAGTGACTGACCTGTACCGTACTGTGTGTCTGTCTTTCCAGGGAGTGTGTCTGAGCGATACAGTGACTGACATGAGCCGTACTGTGTGTCTGTCTTTCCAGGGAGTGTGTCTGAGCGATACAGTGACTGACATGTGCCGTACTGTGTGTCTGTCTTTCCAGGGAGTGTGTCTGAGCGATACAGTGACTGACCTGTACCGTAACTGTGTGTCCTGTCTTTCAGGGAGTGGTGTCTGAAGCGATACACGTTGACTTGACCTGTACCGTACTTGTGTGTCTGTTCTTTCAGGGGTGTTTTGGCGATACAAGTGACTGATTCTGTACGTCACTGTGTGTCCTGTCCTTTCCAGGGAGTGTGTCTGAGCGCTACAAGTGACTGAACCTTACCGTACTGTGGTGTCTGTCTTTCCCAAGGGAGTGTGTCTGAGCGATACAGTGACTGACTGTACGTAACTTGTGTCTGTCTTTCCAGGGAGTGTGTCTGAGCGATACCAGTGACTGACCTGTACCGTACTGTGTGTCTGTCTTTCCAGGGAGTGTGTCTGAGCGCATACAGTACTGACATGTGCGTACTGTGTGTCTGTCTTTCCACGGGAAGTGTGTCTGGCGAATACGTGACTGACTGTAACCGTACTGTGGTGTCGTCTTTCAGGGAGTGTGGTTGAGCGATCAGTGCCTGACCTGTGCCGTACTGTGTGTCTGTCTTCCAGGGAGTGTGTCTGAGCGATACAGTGCTGATGTCCGTAACTGTGGTGTTGTCTTTCCAGGGAGTGTGTCTGAGCGATACAGTGACTGACCTGTACCGTACTGTGTGTCTGTCTTTCCAGGGAGTGAGGAGGAAGACGGTCCTAGTCTCCCGCCCGAGTCCACCATGGAGCTGGTGCAGATCGCCGACTACATGAGGAAACCTGAGCTGCTCGAGCACTTCAAGTGCCAGCAGATCAAGGAGAGCCGACAGGCCTATCCCAGGTACGGTGGCCGCCGAGGTTATGGCCGGACTGGTATCAGCTGCTGGAGTAGGTCAATTTGGCCCCTGATCACTCGTCGGCTACCCCTGCGGCACCTTCATGGCAGGCGGCTTGGAAGTCCATGGCCCACGACGGGAGCACTAATAGTGTTCAGCTGACTAGTCTGCTAGCCTGTACTCGGCATTGGCCATCTAGTGTGTAGGGGGATTTGGTGCTTTATCTGTCAGTGTTTAGGCTTAGATGTAAATATTTTTTGATTTTTCCCGAAGAAACAATGTAACAACTGATTTGCCTGACATGACTACCTGGCATGAGCTACTCCAAACTAGATGCATTTTCCCGCTGCTCCTCCCAGGTCAGGTCTCAAGGCCACTTGTTCCCCCACAGCCTGTTGCTGGTGACGCCTTCGCAGCTGTTAGTACTGAGGGAGGAGCCAGACAAGCCGGGCTGGGCGCGGCTGGCTGCCCGCCGCTCCCTCACCACCGTCGTCACCATCACAAGCAAGAAGAAGCGGCCCGAGCTGATCACCTTCAAATACGGCGTCAACGAAGGCGACGGCATGACCGTCACTGACCTCGACAGGTGGGTGGAGAGGAGCTGCTGGCACCGCCACTGAGCTGGTGGCCAGAGCTGCTGGCACCGCCACTGAGCTGGTGCCCAGAGCTGCTGGCACCGCCACTGAGCTGGTGGCCAGAGCTGCTGGCACCGTCACTGAGCTGGTGGCCAGAGCTGTAGCCGTCACCGCCACAGGAGCTGGTGGCCAGTAGTGATATCACAGACACAGTGCTGGTGGCAGAGGGGGGTGGATGTGGGCACACTGCTGGGCAGGACGATACCCTGGTGTGGGGAGGTGCTAATACGGCCGATTTGTGTGCCTAGCTGAGTGGTGGGAGATTTTAATTCGCATAATTGCTTTATTGATTGGTTGGATTCATGGATTAGGTCTTCTTTTCGTGTTTTGTTGCGTTTTAGATACTCGGAAGATGCGAAGAAACGTGATTTGTATCTGCTATCGCGGCATATTAGAGAATGTAATCTATTACCCTTCCCCGGTTAATATTTGTTTGTTTGTGTACGTCACGTTGTGTCGCGCCGCTTTGTACCCGACGATGTGTTCAGTATGCGCTCCGGTACGCGTCCGACTTACTGCAGTTGTCGGCTCCTTACAGTCTGCCTCTGGTGTGTCTTTCCTTCGTCTCTATCGTTCTTTCCTCGGCACATCTATCCTCCGGCACGTGCTGCCCTCTGTGCTGTCGTCACCTCTGACCAGTGCTGCCCTCTGTGATGTTGCCTCCTCTGACCGGTGCTGCCCTCTGTTCTATCGTCAGGTTCTACATTCCGCGGGCCGGGGAGGCCACCAAGGCGGTGAAGATGGCCATCATTCGTATGTCGGATGACACGTTCGGTCAGCCGGTTGATGTGCCGCCCGGTAAGGCAGAGGCTGACCAGGAGGAGCCCTGTGGGGAGACGGCGGCTGAAGAGCCTAACAGTGAGACTGCGGCGTCTGAAGAGCCGAGCGGGGAGACGGCGTCGGCGGCAGAGGAGCCGGCGCTACAGGAGGCGTGACCTGATCTCAGGTCAGCAGCTGAGGGCAGCGGGAGACACGGCTCCGGGGAGGGGATGTGACGATCCCTGATGGCGTCGTCGGCCCGGGGCCTAGCGGTCGGTCAGAGCTGGTCTGAGGTCCTCCCGGTTCACGTCTGCCGTGGTGACGACTGTTCCGGCTTCAGGGGCGATGCAGGCTGACCAGCCGGGATGGCAGACGGCGAGGCTGGAGTCACCGTCAGCCTGCGAGGCTGGAGTCACCGGCAGTACAGAGACGGGACGAGGCGGGGCGATCCCGTCCGATCACCAGAAGGTTGCAGTCAGTGTGTGTGTTTGTGGGCCCGTGTGGACTCGAGTGGACTCGAATGGGGCCGGTGCTGGCCCGAGCTGTGAACGGAGAGAGACATTGCCATGTGTTTCGGCCGGCGTGAGGCTATACTTTTCAGCTGCCGTGGTGAGTTAATTTGCAGCTGCCGTGACTTGCTGTGGTGTGGTGTGTGGGTATGTGGACCAGTGAGGTGTCGTATCATGGCTTTGACAGAATGTGACGGGTAGAAGAGATGGTGAAGTGCGTCTCGTGCGATGGATGAACGAGGTTTGTGCACCACATTCCTGAGGAAAATACGCCGATTGTGAGCTTTACTCTGTCACGTATGTCACGCTTTGTTGTGATGATGTGTGGATTCGATACGAAACGTGGACCCCAGACCGGTTGTTAGAACTAAGGAACGCTCAGTACATCTTAGTCGGCTTGGAGATATTCGGGATTATCTGCTCATCTGTTTTGGTTATTTATAGCGGTGTTAATTTATATCGCATACATGCAAAGGACATATATAAAGTTCTAGCGGACGGCAATTTAGTTATATCATAGTTACATGAATATATCTTTGCAATTATTAGACAATATTTATCGGTGTGATGATCAAAATGTTTGATTTGGATGTGGATGCCTCATATATTCCAGGAGACTTCGTGCTCGAATGTAGCTGTAGTTGGCTGTCGGTGCAGCGCCGAAGCGTTGCGTTTTGTACTGTATTGGACCCGCGTCGATCCATAGTGCGCTGTGTCAAATCAGCTGATCTGTGCTGAAGTACGTGCTGATTAGAGATGAGCTGATCAGATTCCTGACGCGGTGATCAGAGATGTGAGAAAACTACCCGGTATCCGTGGCGGGCCGACTTCTTTCTAGTCACAGCCGGCGGGCAGCCGGCTGGTCAGAGAGGTCACCGTGGAGAGTGTGACGTCAGGTGTGACCTGTGACGTCAGGTGGGACCTGTGGTGAGGCAGGTGGGACCTGTGACGTCAGGCGTGACCTGTAATGGGACAGTCATGGCCTGTGATGGGACATAAACGACCTGCGACGAGAAGATAATGTAACAATCGTTTATCCACTGCTCTTTGTTAACAGCATCTTACGTTATACACAGCATCTGTCTGTCCCGGCAGACTCGGGCCCGCTCGCCTGTGTAAATCGCGATCGTGGCTGGTGCACTGTCCCGTGATTGTTCCCTTTCCATTCCCGCCCCATCTCTCTCCGCCCCCCCCCCCGTCCCGGCCCCGTGTTTGTTGTGACGTGACTGCTGGCCGGCTGGGGCGGGCACTGAGGTCACCCGAGGGTGAGCTTATCGAGAGAGAGAGAGAGTGAGTGTCGTGTGTCCGCGTCCCGCTCCCGTCAATAGATGGGAGCTGGCTGCTGCTGCTCGTCACAGAGCCGAATATATATTTATCTTGATTGTTGAACGTTTGACTGGTGTTGAATGGTGTCGGAAGGATGTGGTGAGTTTGATTTGTGAATGAACTGTCTTTCCTCGTTCAGCATCGTTATGTTGATGACTCAGTCGGTCGCGAATCTTCTTACGATATAAGTTAGCTGGTGCGGAGATGTGGACGTTCTTTCGATGAATTCAGCATTGTCGCCATTTGGCGGAAAAGCGCCTTCAGCCCATCATGTGTGGAGGATGTGGCCAACTTCAATATTACCCACATTTCCCTAACGTTCAACATTCCATCTCGTGCATCAAAACCTCCCGAAATATTTACAGAAAATATTGTTACAAGAGGTGGAATCAACTGGACCATCAGATTGCTAAATCCTTGAAAATGGATTGGTTAACGTGCACAGTGGTTTAGGTTAATGGGATGATCAGGTGCCCGCCCTTTTTTTAGGCAATGATGATCGCAATGTGAAACTGCTTGCTACGTTTCACATTGCGAATCTAGCCCAGGGGGTATCTTTGCTGCAATGAATCTGACCTGCCATCCACTTTATTTATACAGGTATAACTTGTGCATAATGAATGATTGTGCGCTGTGTATGTGTTTATGTATTGGGCTCAATACATATCATAGATGGGGGCTATGTGTTTATATGTGTATATGTGGCTTGTATCTTTATACTCTTCTTAGTGTACATCAAGACTCCTGTATGGTCATGTAAGTACGTCTATATCTGTGTCTCTCTTTCGGCTTTCCTCTTTCTTTACCGGCAATCATGGCGGCTTAAAACGTAATCATTTTGGCCTTGTCTTTGCGCTCTTGCGCGAGAAAAATACTTAGCCGGCTTTTAAAGCTAAACGTTTGTCCTTTTTTTGGCCCTTGCGGCGGAAGTTATTAGCGCACTAACGTAAGTTAAAAACTAAATACCTCAATACTAGTAAATTCCCTCTACTCGGCAATGGCCATTGGCTAGCCGGAGGACTAAAAAAAATGATACGTGAATATCTACCGATCCTTTGAGATGGGCTTACATGCGGCGTGTATACGTGTGGCGAGAGATAGCGCGAAACTTCAACGGGGAAACTTGGGCTGAGGATGCTCACTCAGTGTTCGCAACGTGGTTCTTTGGACTTGGACCTCGGCGCTTCAGATCTGCACTCATTGACCAAGTGTTTGTGTTGACTTTCCGCAGTGCTATTTTCTTTCTAATGACCTTCGAGATGGTTCACTTATCTGTTATAATCTTCTGTGAGAGGATAAATACCCATTTAGGGAGGTCACGTGGGCGACTCGCACCATAAGAGCGCCATGCGACGTACTCGCCACCCTCACTCCTCATACCGATAGGGTTGGGTCGAGGCTCACAAGGTTGAGCTGCTGAAGCACACGGGCTGGCAATCTCGAATGTTCAGGATCTGTGTTCAGAGGGCGAAGTGTTATAATAGTGATTGGGACATTTGAGTGTACCGAACACCAATCATATGCCACAAACATGGGTGTCGTTTTCTATAGGCCTGGTAGGGCCTAAGCCCTACCAATAATTTCAGATTTTACCACTAGGTCTATGGCGTCGCATGGTAGGAATGACTTTACAATATGTCAAGTAAGCATTGTAGCCATACAATTCATTTTCAGAAGACATCGCCCCTGGCCACAATGGATTTACAGTCAAATCGGGTAAACAACAGTAAGTGGTTGCTGACTCCTCTAAGGTGTGTCATTGCCCGACTCCCCGTTGAGTGCCCGACCCAGTCCCCGAAAACGGGACAACCACAACCGAGCTCAACTCACAGCCGACAAATTAGCGACATATTTAACTGCATACTTAGCACAAGACGACATAAAAAGGAAAACTATAAATGTCAAAATGAATTACCAAGATACTCGGGCGACTAGCGATAAATGGAACGCTGATACAGGACCAGGATAATCGAGCCGCGGAGACGGGGCCAGAATATAGCGATACTGGAACCGATGATACAGCGGACAGGATATCCGACCGGGAGACGGGGGCCAGAATACATAGCGATACTGGAACGTATGATACGAGGACGCAGGAATATCGAGGCCCGGGAGACGGGGCCAGAATACGGAACCAGGGACCAGATGCGGGACTAGGAACCGGAATGGGGGACGGACCAGGGACTAGGGACCGGGATACGGGACTAGGGACCAGGATACGGGACTAGGGACCGGGTTACGGGACTAGGGACCGATATATGGGACTAGGGACCTGGCTACGGGACAAAGGACCGGGACAAGGGATCGGGATACGGGACTAGGGACCAGGATACGGGACTAGGGACCGGGATGCCGGACTAGGGACCGGGATACGGGACTAGGGACCGATATATGGGACTAGGGACCGGGATAGGGACAAGGGACCGGGATACGGGACAAGGGACCGGGATACGGGACAAGGGACCGGGATACGGGACAAGGGACCGTAGGGTGAGGATAAGGGATGATAACGGGACTTGGATACCGGGAATACGGTACAGGGGAGGGATATGGGACTAGGAACCGGGATACGAGACTAGAAACCGGGATAACGGGCAACTAGGGACCTGGTATGGGACTAGGGACTGAGATAGGGACTCTGGACGGATACGGGAACTCTGGACGCGGAATACGGGACTCGGACGGAATACGGGACTCTGACTTGATAAGGGACTAGTTGACCGTAAGTGGACTAGGGAACCGGACTACAGGACTAGGGACCTGGAATAAGGCCGGGATTATCGGGACTAGAAACCGGGATATGGGACAAGAGATACGGGACACAGGGACCGGGATACTGGGACTCTGGAAATACCGGGAATACGGGACTCTGGACCGGGATACGGGACTCTGGACCAGGATACGGGACTAGTGACCGGTAAGTGGGACTAGGGACCGGGATACAGGACTAGGGACCTGGATAAGTGGGACTAGGGACCGGGATACAGGGACTAGGGACCGGGATTTAGGACTAGGGACCGGGGTGTGGGACTAGGGACCGGGGTACAGGACTAGGGACCGGGATGTACGGGACTAGGGATCCGGGATGCAGGACTAGAGACCGGGCTATGGGACTAGAGACCGAGATGCTGGACTAGGGACCGGTAAATGGGACTAGGGACTGGGATGTGGGACTAGGGACCGGGATCCCGGACTAGGGAACGGGAAAAAGGACCGGGATATGGGATTAGGGACCGGGATGTGGGACTAGGGACCGGGATACAGGACTAGGGACCGGGATGTGGAACTAGGGACCGGGATGTAGGACAAGGGACCGGGATGTGTGACTAGGGACCGGGTGTGTGACTAGGGACCGGGAATCGGACTAGGAACCGGATGTGGGACATAAAGGGACCGGTTATACGGGACTAGGGACCGGGATAGACGGACTAGGGAACGGGATGATGGGACTAGGGAAGCGGGATACAGGGACTAGGACCGGGAGGTGGGGACTAAAGGGACCCGGGATGGTGGCTACAGGGACCCGGATGTGTTGACTAGGGATCGGGATGTGTGACTAGGGCCGGGATACAGGATAGAACCGGATGTGGGACTAGGCACCGGTATACGGGACTTAGGGACGGGATACGAGAACTATGGACCGAGGATGTGTGACTAGGGCCGGGAATGTGTGACAGGGACCAAGATCGTGTGACTAGGGGACGCGGGTATACAGGAGCTAGGAGCCGGGATTGTGGGCTAGTGAACGGTATACGGAACTAGGGACGGGATGCGGACCTAGGGAACGGGATGTGGGGACTAGGGAGCGGGATGTGGCAGCCAGGGACCAGGATGTGGGCTAGGGACTGGGAATGTGGGACTAGGGACCGGGATGTGGGTCTAGGGATCTGGATACGGGACTAGGGACCGGGATGTGGGACTAGGGACCGGGATCGGGACTAGGGACAGGGTGGTGGGACTAAGGGACCGGGATGTGGGACTAGGGAAGGGGATCCAGGACTAAGAGGACCGGGATGTGGGACTAGGGGACCGGGAAGTGGGATTAGAGGGTTCCGGGATGTGGACTAGGGTCGCGGGATGTGGGACTCTAGGGTCCGGGATGTGGGACTCAGGACCCGGAATGCCGGACTAGGGAACGAGATACGGGAAAAGGGACCGGGTATGTGGGGATTAGGGACCGGGATGTGCGGATAGGGCCGGGATAACAAGGATAGGGACGGGATGTGGGACGAGGACCGAAGAATACGGACTGGGACCGGGGATGCAGACTATGGACCGGGGATGCGGGGACTAGGGACCAGGATGCCCGGACTAAGGGAAGGGATACGGGACTTTGGAGCCGGGATGTGTGACTAGGGACCGGGATACAGGACTAGGGACCGGGATTGTTGGGACTAGGGGCCGGGGATGTGGGACTAGGGACCTGGATCGGGACTCACGGGACCGGGATGTGGGACTAGGGACGCGGGATGTGGGACTAGGGACGGGATTGTGGGATCTGAGGGACTGGATACGGGACTGAGGACGGGATGTGGGATAGGGACCGGGGTGTGGGTCTAGGGATCTGGATACGGGACTAGGGAGCGGGATGTGGGACTAGGGAACCTGGATGTGGGACTAGGGAAGGGGATACAGGACTAGGAACCGGGATGTGGGACTAGGGACCGGGATGTGGGATTAGGGACCGGGATACAGAACTAGGGATCTGATACGGGACTAGGGACGATGTGCGACTTAGGGACCTGTGTGGGACTAGGAATGGGGATACAAACTAGGGTCCTGGGATGTGGAATAGGTCCGGATGTGGTACTAGGGGCCGGGATGTGGGACTAGGGGACCGGATACGGGACTAGGACCGGGATGTGGGACTAGGGACCGGGAATAGTTGCAACTAGGGACCGGATGTGGGACTAGGGACCGGGATGTCGGTCTAGGGATCTGGATACGGATAACCGGGATGTGGGACTACCTGGTATGTTGGGACAGGGAAGGGATTACAGGACTAGAACCGGGATGTGGGACTAGGGACCGGGATACAGGACTAGGGACCGGGATGTGGGATTAGGGACCGGGATACAGAACTAGGGTCCGGGATGTGAGACTAGGGACCGGGATATGGGACTAGGGACCTGGATACGGGACTAGGGACCGGAATGTGGGACTAGGGACCGGGATGTGGGACTAGGGACCGGGATGTGGGACTAGGGGACCGGGATGCAGGACTAGGGACTGGGATGTGGAACTAGGGACCGGGATGTGGGACTAGGGAACCGGTTGGTGTGGGACTAGGGACCGGGATGTGGACTAGGTGACCGGGATGTGGACTTAGGGACCGGGATTCGGGGACTAGGGACCGGGATGTGGACTAGGGACGATACAGGACTAGGACTGGGATGTGGAACTAGGACGGGGATGTGATAGGGACCGAGATGCCGGAACCTAGGACCGAGATACGGACTAGGGACGGGGATGTTGGACTAGGGACCGGGATGTGGGACTAGGGACCGGGATACAGGACTAGGGACCGGGATGTGGAACTAGGGTCCGGGATGTGGGACTAGGGACCGGGATGTGGGACTAGGGACCGGGATGTGGGAATAGGGACCGGGATACAGAACTAGGGACCGGGATGTGGGAATAGGGACCGGGATGTGGGAATAGGGACCGGGATACAGAACTAGGGACCGGGATGTGGGACTAGGGACCGGGATGTGGGACTAGGGACCGGGATGTGGGAATAGGGACCGGGATACTGGCCACTGGTCAGCAGCAATGCTCCATTTCCGAACACCCAGTCACTCCCGGGCTTCATCTTCTTTACCTGCATACCACCGCCAGTCGCCACCGTCTACCACCACCGCCGCCGCCGCCGCCGCCGCCGCCGCCGCCACCACCACCTCCTCGTCTGCTATCGGCCATCACCAGCCGCATATATTCTGTCACAATCACCAGCACTACCACTCTGTCTCCGCGGCCGTCGGCACCGGCACCGGCCGCGGCACCAGACGCGGCAGCCGGCACCGGCACCGGCCACGGCACCAGACGCGCACCAGGACGCGGCAGCCGCACCGGAACTGGCCACCGGCACCAGACGCGGCCGTTCGGCACCGGCACCGGCCCACCGGCACCAGACGCCACTGCTGGCGGCGATGGGGCCGAATATCTCCGGCGTGGGTGTGCGGGGTTCGTCCAGTGTCAAGCCGGCAGCGGGACGAGGCTCCCGAATGTGGGTCGTGTCTCAGTAGTCAGTACCGAGATGTCAGCTGAGCCCCGTCACTGGCTGATCTGTCTGGCGCCATCGGTTCCTCGGATCGGACTGAACGCGTCAGGTCATGCCGCTTGGCGACACCCGGCAACGGCTTAGAAGCACCCAGAAGAGCTGAAGTTGTAGCGGCATGGTAGGAAGTTTTAGCGGCATGGTACCGCCTTAGCGGGGTTGAGTTTATGCGACATCAACATGGTAGCGTCCGAAGGGATTTGGGCTTTGTCCTTGATATAGTGAGGATTATCCCTTCTTCGGTGAAGAATGGCATGCTTTGTTCGCTTATTCAATAGATTCCAGAGGGTTTAAACTTAAAGGGATATGCTGTTTGAATATTGCATGAGAAGAGATATGCATTGCCGCTGGCGGATCCGCCTCCTAATTTCGGGTGTAGCTGATTTCGCTGGGGATCCTCCGAGTCCTGACCGGGGGGGGGGGGTCGTCAGCAAAATACATTTTATCTACTGTATATTGATTGCTTACCAATATCCAAAATAATATTTATCGCTGTATTTAGTGCACTCAAAAAGCTAGATGAACGCCAACTTATACGTCACAAATACGACACAAGGCGGCTTCTTCGCGCCATTTCCTCCTAACATGGCCCGTATTTGTTTTATTATCAACTGCGAAAATTATATTTATTTTAGATGCAATGCAGATTAATTCTTACTCAGTATATATAACCAATATCTCTCATAAATAAATCCTCGATATTTTGTATAATGTCAGCAATTCGCTATATTTTATTGAAAAACATAGTACCTACCTACCTATATTAAAAAAATGACTTGCCCTACAACATAAATACGTTATTGGTAGGTGGAAATATGACAGACGCGGTTTGGCAGGTTTGAGGTTTCGACAACCCTGTCACGACGAGATCTCGTCGAAACCTTCCACGGTTTGCAGTCTGGCACTTCGGATTAAACTCATTGGTTACAACCATGTTACGATACAGTACCTATATCGTATCGCCACCGCGCAAAAGCAATACGTCGATTGTGAATCGCTCCAGATCAAAATAGCATCAGATGCGCCACTTTCCCTACTCCCTACTGCAGGGACGTAGTCGAGGGACCCCTGAGGGTTTTTGGTCCCTCTGAGGCTTGGTTGTGTACAGTTCAATACATATTCAACCTAGAATCTTTAAACGTGGCACGGGGCCATTCTCTTCCCCTGAGCAAATACATGTAGGTACACTTATAGATGAAATTAGATTCTCTGATGACACCGACCCTTGCCCCCCGATCAAAAACATATGGCTGAGGAGAAAAATTTGGTTCTACCAACAACGTGCCCCCATCATAAAAATTATGGTTACGTGCCTACCCTACACTGTTACAAAATTGCTACCAAAAACACGATACACACAACGAGGCAAAAAAATATAAATTTATTTTTCCGCAATAAGTCATTTTTAGCGGTTAGCACCTTACCCATTTAAATCACCAGTTTCAGCGGATTTTTTTTTAGGGGGAGGGCTAATTTCTATTGCCACCCCGTCGAGCGTGGAATGGGGGAGATTTCCCCTGTCGCCCCCCCCCCCCTCCTGGATCCGCCAGTGTGCATTGCAAAGCTGCTGCGTCGCATAACTTGGATAGTTTTTGGTTAAACTGAACCAGTTGACCCCGATTGCATGAGTCGATCGGGTCTGTTCGGTGAAATTTACGATAGCAAACTTACATACAGCAAACTTTATTATTGAGTGCTTCACAAATTATAGGAATCAATTGCTAAGTCAATATCCTGAGCGTCAACACTAACACAATTTTGTACCTAATCTGCGCGGTGCTCAAAGCTAGTTCCCGCTCTCTGTGTAACTTGGAAAGCTGCGTTCCGGCATGGATGGACGGAAAGTCGTCAGTGATGCAGGATTCCTCACTGTACACACAAACCACCGAAAAGAACCAATAAGAAGTTGGCACAACTTGGGGAGAATAACGTTAGTCATCACGCATTGAAAGCGTGTGTGGTCTAGCGAAGACGGCCAGGAACCCAGACTCCCAGAGACTTTAGAAAGATATAACGAGCGTATATATAGCGAGGCTGGCAACTCCTCCCGGTCCGCAATCATCACACCGACTATTAACTGTTGCTTTGTCATATTGCGCCGAGTCGTTCAGTTGAGACTTCTTCGCTAAAATGGTTTTGTTGCGGGATACAAGCAAAAGCCAGCTTAAGGAAGTGGTCTCAGCTCTGTCCAGACAAGCACAAGCTGAAGTATCATCGACGTCAGCTTGGCTATGCTCGCCAGGAACTGCGTCGGCTGTAGGCCAACGCTAAGTGGCTGACCTAATTAGACGGTATCGTTATCTCCGACACGCAATCCTCATCCCAGAGCTACATCGCACACACCAGCATAAGACAATGGGGTTCTGCTGGGGTCCGGGAATCCTCCGGGGACGGGGTCCGAGGGGGAGGGGGGGTCACGGCATCATCGATCCACTCCACACGTGCCTACCGGGTCCGGGGCGGCGGCGTCCCATCCTCCGCTGCCCGCCGCTACTATCGACTGGCCGCTCAGTGTGGACGCAGCGCTCGAGCCGGCAGCATGGGGCTCCCGGAGGTCCCTCCCTCGCCGGCGCGCCGGCAGCGCCGCCTCTCCGCCGCCGCAGACTTCGTCGTCACCTTCTTCATCGCCGCCCTGCTGACCACCAGCGCCTGGAAGTCGCTCTGGATCCTCCTGGACGCGGCGGTGTTCCCCAACTCGGCGCGGCCCTCCGCCTGGTTCTCCTTCACCATCGGCGCCGTGGTGGTCTACTTCCAGACGTTCCTCCGCGACCGACTGCAGCTGTTCTTCTTCTGCGGCAGCGGCGGGGCGGTGCGCCGGCTGGCCGCCCGCGGGGTGGTGATCCTCCTCTGGCTGGGGGTCGTGTCGCTGTGGCGCGGCGTGTTCCTTCTGATGGACACAGACTCTGGTCTGTCCTGGTTCTCGTACGGCATGTTCGCTCTGGCAGGCTTTGTGCTGCTGGCCAAGCTGAGGTTCCTCAACACGAGCGTGGCGATACCGCTCGGAGTCGACGTCGATCTGCCTAAGACGTTCTTCAGCCACGAGTCGCCACTCGGGACCACGGTGAGGGCTGAGACAGCTACAGACGATATATGAAAAGGGCAGACGTGGAGGACTGATATGGATAGCAGAGACATGGATAGCTGAGACATGGATGGCTGAGACATGGATGGCTGAGACATGGATGGCTGAGACATGGTGGCTTTTGAGCATGGATGGCTGAGAACATTTGGATGGCTGGAGACATGGATGGCTGAGACCTGGGATACTGAGACATGGATGGCTGAGAACATGGATATAGCTGAGACATTTGTAGCTGAGACCTGATAGCTGGGGAGTAGGCCCTGATACAATGAATAGCTGGGGCATGTACATACATTGTAACATACAACATGAAACATAGGAGAAGATCCATGAGGAAATATCCGGCCATTGCCCTACGCACCGGCTCCCCCCCCCAATGTCTAAAATTGGAGTAAAATTGACGCATTTCCTGATATAAAAAATCTAAGCAACTTTTACAAATACAAGTATGTTTTAAATCAGGTATCGATGCATAAACAAGTGGAATCCGGTGAGTTTTCAGAATTTATGTGAGACTTTTCGGACTTTGCCCCCCCCCCCCCAACCACCGGTGGTCCCTCCCAAACTACGGCTCTGGATCCGCCCCTGCGATGAACATACATCAGAGTTATGGCTAATTGGATAGTTCTGTGAAATCCCTAAACATTCACTTGTGAAAATTGTTTTTGTTATCAAGAGAAAGTGTGAAATTCTGTTCAGACATCGCAAAGAAGAAAATGGGCAAAGTTCGAACATAATATACCTATCTGAGCGAAACAATTGGATACAATATAAGTGCCGTGCTTTCTACATCTTTTTGCAATCGCATTTGACCAATGGGCAAAACCATTTTAAACATCATATGTATAGAGGGCACCACTTCTTGCCGCTTCACCATAAGCGTTCACTATTCGCCATAACTAATAGTCGGCATTCCATAGCAACTCGTTATTGAGTAACACTTTCAATAATCTCGAAAACAGATCGGCACTGGGTGAAATGAATCACCGTGAAAGTTTTGCAGACCAACGAGCAGACATTTTGATCGCCCATCTATTTCCGTCAACGTATGTACAAACATTGATATACTCGTATAATAGCGAGGAGACAAAAATTTCGACTTTAGTCTAAATCATTTTGAATTATCAAACAGGTTTGCAGAATGAGTAATCTAGTGACTAGTGTTCAAATAGCTGTGCTCATCTGTTAAATTCGGGCGCCAGCAGCCGATCTGTTTTGTCGAATGATGATTGTTTGAAATTGCCGTTCAAACAGTTATGCTGAATGGTCAAATGCGAGTGCAAAAAGGTGTATTAGGAATTTCCGAGACACTCTACAGATAGGCAAGAGTAAGGCAAGGTGGCCAGGGTAGGCCACACCTTAACTTAAGGGTTGCAAAGACGGCTACAGGGTAAACCACTGCGACTATACGAGGAAAAAGAAAAAATACAAACAAACAAACAGAATGTTCCTTTTCGGTCGCACGGCCCCAGCGAAGTGGGGTGAGTTTGCTCCCTGAAGTTTGTTCATAATTTTGATTATTCGAAAGTAACCTCGGTAGCAACCACTTTCATTGTATTTTGTAAACCTTTGTGTATATCTCATTGCAGTTAAAAACTTACCTTCAACTGTGCTAATTGCATACACAGTTGGCGTTAATTTGCAATGCTGGGCGAATCTCGATTCAATATGTATATTCTTCCGCATATTTTTTTTTGCTTTTACTTTTATTTTTGATCTTATTCTTATATGGTGACTTCAACTGTTAGTGGTTGTTTTTGCCCGTTGGTGATACGTGTGAAAAAAAAAATGTGACGTCCGATAAAATTTGTTCTGAATTGTTAGCCTACTGTGGAATATAAGACGGTCACCGTTTGACACTAGCGGATCCGGGGAAGGGCAAAACGGCCAAGGCCCCCAAAACCGCCTATAATTGGCGCAAAATTCACACGTGTCCTTATATAGAAGAAAATCAAAGCAACTTGTAAAAGGGAGTGCTAGTTTTAAATAAGTAATTGCATAAACAAGCGAAATCCGATGAGTTTTCATAATTGTGTGAGACTTTCCGAAATTGCCCCCAAGCCACCCGTGTCCCCCCAACCTTCGTTCTGGATCCGCCAACGCCGTTTTCTCTTGGTGGCCATCGCATCAGAACCTGATTAAATTTTTTGATAGAAAGATATAAAACATTTTGAGTTTTGAGCAAAACAAAATTGATTCGCTTAAAAGGCATTTTAGTATTTTAGCATGCATGCGGTGTATACAATAAACTGCAGTTTTTCATAGGTATGTTTCTAGTTTTTATCTGTCTAAGGAGGGCAGGGGCGTATATAGAGGAAGTCACTACACCATACAACTCCCCCCCACCCATGGGGGCCGAGGGCGCCGTCATGCACCGAAGGCGCCGAAGGCGCTCGGCTAACGAAATGCGCCTCACATTCAGCGAAGGGCGCCGAAGACGTCTATAGCAGAATATGAGGCGCACTCCGGCTGAATAGGAGGTGCGTGCCACTGAATGTAAGGCGCGCTCCGATACATCTCTGAAGGCGCCCTCCCACATATCTCCAAAGGCGTCCTCCGATACACCTCCAAAGGCGCCCTCCCTCTACCTCCAAAAGCGCCCTTCCCTGATCGTGAGGTCTCTGGTCTCACAGAGGGCGTCTCTGGAGCGATTTGGGAGGGCGCCCTCGGAGATGTATGGAAGGGCGCTTTCGGAGGTATGTAGGAGGGCACCTTCAGAGGTGTATCGGATGGCGCCTTTGGAGGCGTGTGTGAGGGCTCATTCAGGAGTGTATCGGAGGGCGCTTTTGAAGGTATGTGGGAACTGAAATGACACCTTCAGATGGGTATCGAAAGGCGCCAGGGGCGTATTTATGGGGAAACTGAGCCACTCCCCCTTGGGCGCCGAAGGCGTCCTCATGCAGGGAAGGTACCGAAGGCGCCTTCTGTTATTCATACTTGAGTCGACTCATTTTTTTTAGTCGTTACAAGTCTGGTTGCCGCTGTTAGTCAGCGCGGATCCAAAGGGGGGGCGCTACGGCACCCCCCCCCCTGAGCCGGGTCGTGATCATGGCGCGTTCGTAGGGCGCGCCCGGAGTGCGTAACTTTGTGTTTGTCGCCCCCCTCGGACCGAAATCCTGGATCCTCGCCTGTTAGTATTTATAGAAGTATGTTTCATAAATGTATTTATGATTTAAAATTGTAAAGGTCATCGCGTCCTTCACATTCGGCTGATACTTTCGGCCATTAATTTAGACAGAATCGTTTCATGGCTTGCCTGAAAAGGGCCCAATTTGCTCCTAAATAGCTATTGGTCATTTACGCCGAGGAGTTATGAAGGCAACTACCAAATACATCTCGCTGATATATTTTTCCGATACCGATGATGCTGCCTTCATCGGTAA